>BMAW01059320.1:608414-622576 GCA_019974015.1 Nephila pilipes | reverse complement strand
CTTCCGACGCGGGTAGCGAAGGAGAAGAGAAGCGGAGAAAGTGGCGGTAAAAGAGAGAAGAGAGCGCGAAAATGAGCGTCACATAGTTTTATTCTCGGATAGGTGGCGCTGCATGAGCTTATCACATGACTCTGATTCGTGGCGACATCTATTGAGTATCGGAGGAACTGGTTTTACAGTAGATTGAAAAGATAAAAATAATTGCTTAATAATAATTGGATGGAAAATCCTACATATATATATATATATATATATATATATATATATATATATAATACATGTGTGTGTGAGAGAGAGAGAGAGAGAGAGAGAGAGAGAAAGATAGAGAGAGTATTTATGCATGTATGTGAATAATTTCTCTTTTCAGCAATCTCTGGCGAATCCTTCTGTACGAGCGCCCGCAAATCTTTCGGAAGTTTGACGATGAACATCCTGAAAATTGCGGCCGTCGACTGCATTGGAGATTTCATCTTGTTCATCGGAAAGATGGGCGTCACCATATCAGTTGCACTTATTGCATTGGAGATTCTCAAGGCAAGTGGCACTATTTATCAGTGTATAACGTAACATACAAGTTTCTCGGAAAATACTTTGACTACAAGCTTGAGAATACTCAAAAAGTGTTCTATACAATTGAAATCCAGTAACTGTTGGGTCCACATCTGGTGATCTATACTATTGTCTCTAGACCATTTCATAATTTTAGTAGATTTATAGTATTAAGCATTTTCTTATTGCAGTTTAATCCTACCCATTGTTAGTGTCTCTTAAAATCTGAAAAAATGAAGACTGAAACGTCATTTCGCGTACATTTATGATCTGGTTAGATCTGCATTCCCTCACCGAAAACATATCCTCAAGTGATAATACTGCTTACTCCATGCTTAACAGTAGGTAGATATTAAACTAGATATTTGATGTCAGTGTTACAGGAAATGTAGTTGGAAAATAATTTGAGTTGTTTTGCTGGAGGGGGAACATGACCTTGCCTGAAGATAATGGCTTTTGTTTTACCTGTGTTAACAGCGATACCCCAAAGAGTTAACCATTTTTCAATTTTGTTGAGGTGCTTTTGTATTAAAAATTTCAAACCGTTATAAGAGTAGCCTGCCCGAGAGTGAGCTCCTCTAATGGTTGAAAAAGTTGTTCCGTACGGTAGCAACGTTTTAAAGTAAGCGAATCTTGAAAAGTATGGAAATTTGAATTTGGGGGATAGAAAAAGTGGTAATTAAGGGGGATAAAGGATTACTGTTTAGAGTAAGGTATTCCTGGGTATATTTATGCAATTACCAGTGTATTCTTCAAATCTTCGGAGAACTCTATTCTCGATGGTGTCAATATTAGTAAAGAATTTTCTTGAAACTTGGATTATAAAATCTTTAAGGATAGAGATGTTATTGGAGTTCCGAATGTCTTCGTTTCTCTTAAACCGTTGATCAGCTATAATTCATCTTAACATAATATTTTGGGATTTTTCCAAAGAATTTATATATGTTTTGGCAGTGTTCCCCAAAACTGGGATAACATATGTGAAAACTAGCTTAAGAATCAGAGTAGAGACAAGCATCTTGTTTTTCGTCCTCATTTTTGAGTTTCAAGCGATTCAATAGAAAATTTTATGTACATCCTCTCGAAATTTTTGTTTAATCAATGTGATGTGTTCTTTGAACGTAAGCGATTTATCTAACGTCTCACTTGATAATTTGGTGTGCGGAGAACAGGGGACTCAAATTATTAAGAAATATATCCGGATTAATATTTTCAATTTTTTTAGGAAAGAAGACAACCTCTGTTTTTTTTTTTTTTTTTTTCCTATTTTCTAAAGTGAGAACTAATCATCTAATCTCGTTAAATATCAATTGATTACATGAGCAATAATTTTCGTATTTTCATTCTCGGCGAGCATCGCTGTGTCATCACCGTACAAACAGCTATTTATATGCCTTGATTTTGAGATATCATTTATGAAAATATTGAATAAAGTTTGTGCTAGCTGACTTCCTTGGGAGACATTAGCCGAGATATATTTAATTTAGAAGAAAGTATTTTTAACTTTAACAGAGAATTATTTATTTTCAAGATATTAATTAATAGTTTTAGTGAGAGGAGGAGTTTAAATTTTGATTAATATAAAAATTAGTCTCACATGCCAAACTCCATCAAATGCTTTCTGAATAACAAGAAAAATCACTCCAGTCGATCCCTCAAAATTGCCTGTTTCAACAATCAACCCTCATGAGTGTAGTGATCCTTTCCCCCTTCCCTATTCTTTTGCGATTTAAATGTGAACTAGGTATTTCAAAAATTTTTATAATACATTGAACGTAACATCTTGAACACGTAACAACTTTTACAATTTCAATGGTTTTAATTTTAATATTTCATTCAGTAATTTCATTTTTAAGAACATTATCGCTTGGTTCTGGAGTATATAATATTTGTTTAAATGAATCATTTGTTTTAACTGTCTTCGTAACTGATTTGAAAAATATAACAGGTTAAAAATTATTCTTTTCGACTTTTGTCTTGGAGTTTGTAAAATGTAATAAACTGCAGCTTTTTGTAAAATATTGTGTATTTATTTGAGTATTTATTATTGTGCTTATGAAAATGGATAAAAAAAGCAAGTTACAAAGTTTCTTTCATTTGTGTAGCTCTCTCTTACTAACAGAACAGAACATCTTTAGTATAAGGACTATTTAAATATTCGAGCACAACAGGATTTGGCTTAATATATATATATATATATATATATATATATATATATATATATATATATCGAAAATTAGGTTGTTAAGAACTTTTGGATTAATCGAACATTAATCCAAAAGTTCTTAATATAATTATATTAAGAAAAGTTCTTCATAATTATATTTTTGTTAAAATTTATTCTTATGAATATTTATTCTCCTTTCAGAACGTTGATGACATAAATTACATCTGGATTCCTGTAGCGATATCTTGTGTTTTCGCATTTCTCTGCTGTCACTGTTTCCTTTCCGTCTATGAGGTAAAACTTCTTAAATAATAATAAATTAATAAAAAGAAATTATGTCTGATCATGTCACATTTTAATATTCTTTACAATAAAGTAATTCAAGTAATTATTTTTTATGAGTCTTTTTTTTTTTTGACAAATTTCTGAATTCTTCGTGGTGAAGGTCCGTGCTAACCCAGTGTTCAATGTCTTGAATTCATACTGGCGATGCTCAAATCGAGCTGAGAACTCGAATCCTGGCTTAACTTCAGATGGTCTGATGGATAATTTGATTTGATGCATGTTAATTTATTGTCTTACTAATATTTTCTCTCATAGATAGACCTATATTTACTACTTAATTTTGAGAAAATTATAAGAATTAGAGAAATAATCTAAATTCCTCCTGAGAGAGGTATTTCTTATGGTACGAAATTTTTATTACTGCGTATTTGAAGAAATCCCTCAAACAAGTGTTCGTAATTCGTGATCTGTTAAGATATATTAAATATATGTTACACCATTTAATAATTCTATTTTCCAGTGGTCTATATCACATCACTATCTATTGATAGATTGAGGGAAACACTAAAATGCTAGACGGCAATGTAATGATGGAGACTTAAAATGTACGGCTGGCTGCTAGCCGGCAGTGTAAGCTAATAGATTATATTCACCTGGACTTTTAATTTCTTCTAAAGTGTGACGTGGATATTACCAATTGGAGGGACAACGTCATCTTCTTATCGAAGTCAGAATTACAAGGCATACCTTGTGTCACAATAGGGCCTTTAAAGATTAAAATAATCTAAAAGAAATGTTTGTGTAGTAGTCAGGACACATTTGGATACAAAAATCGTCACTAGAGTTTATTTGTTCCCAGTCAGCTGATCGAATGCGATTCCATCCTAATCGGACGTATCTCGATCCAGGATAATGCAGAAATTCTGTGCTTATTATTGCACGCCACCCAGACCCACAACTGAACATTTTGATCTGAATATAATATTATTACTATAATTGAACAAGGTTTAATTTTAAAACGAACGTGTCAGAGCGCAGTCCTGGAGCCTATGATGTCAACAATTCAAGAAACAAAAATATGCCTTTATATATACATTGTAAGAAATAGCAAGAAATAAGACGAAGAAAAATTTGACCATTTGCAACAAAAATAGATGAGCAGAAAAAGAAATAATTAGAATTTCAGAGCAACAGGGTGATATATTGCAGAGTTCGATCATTACAAGTTCATTAAGGAGTTGATCTACCTCTGTCTAGGTTTCAACTTGTCCTTCCGCGCTGTAAAGACTGTTTAAATTCCTGCAGGATATCTGGGTCCGTTCATCAGGTGTTTTCTCTTTAGGTTCGCAAATGTTTTAATGGAGAGACATCAGGTGACCTCGCAGACTCAAGTAATATTCATGAAGCTAGAAGACAATTCATAACAATTATAATCTTAGTTTTTTCATACGAGTTCCGTTTCCAACTGTATCTTGACATGTCAAGAGACACCCAGGGCAGCGTTGGGATACTGCTTTTACTGACATGTGAGGCACAAGTCCACTACAAGACATTATGGACAAACATATCATTATGGCCACGTGCTACTTGACAGATGAACCCTTTTAACTTTTTCATCGTGACACACTGATTGCACAGTAATATATTGATAAAATTCTACGACCTTTTGCGCAGTCATTGCTTTCATGCCACACCAGACTAATCTTTATACCAGATAATGTTCAGCCGCATACGGCAATCATAATTATGAATTGTCTTTAAGATTGCCGATCGCTTCTTTTTACGGCTAGGTAGTCTCATCTCTCCCCCATAAAGAGCATTTTTGACTTGATGCGCGTGAACGCTTGTAAGCATCTCCTATTTATCGCGACAGTTGGAGGAAATTCGGCAAGAAAAAACCAGCAGGACCGTTTTGGAAACTTTATCAATCTATGCTGCACAAAGTGAGAAAGCTTGCATCCGGGTCAAAAGTGGACCGACTTCTTATTTACTACTACAGTTTGTTGTAAAAGAATTAAAGAATGAATCATCCAATCGTCTTGAAATTGTAATCGTTTCTTTTTCTATGTATCCAGTCCACCTGTTTTTTCTGCCATTAGACAGTTCCTTAATGATGCGTTGAATCTTAATTATGTCTTAGAATGTACTCCATAAGTAGATCTATATAGATTGGAAATTCATAAATCATATAAATTTTTAAATCATTATTATTTTGCAAAAAGTTAACCAATTTTAATCGCATTAAAATTAGATTCCCCGACTCCTCACCACGTGCTACTTATCTCTACTAAAAGTTTTATATATCAAGATGCGACATAGGAGTAAAGTCTACTTTCTTAAGAACAAAATCACGAGAGTTATACAAGTGAAAATAGATTTTAAATTATGAAGCATTAAAATTCATAATTTATTATAGTCGTAAACACGACTGAAGTTGTGAACATGAATTACAATCTTTGTAGGTTAGTCTGATCATGTTACTAAGGATAATACAAAATGTAAAATGAAAGTTACAGCGCTTAAAAAACAAATTTGAAATAATATATTATGCACTTTTTGTTACAGATGACCATTGATACTCTATTGCTGTGCTTTTGCGAAGATTGTCAGATGAATGACGGAGTTACGAGACCTTATTTTATGAGCAAGAGTCTTATGGTGAGTATCTAATAATGCATTTAATTTGTTGAATTCTCTTTTTTGAAGTAGTTATTCCCAAGTTTTACAAAAAGTCAAAATACTGGTATGCTAATATCTTAAGTTAGATTTCAATGATGTGAAGAACAATGTTTGTGTGTGTTCAATCGTTATTGATTTTTATTCAAAACATTTTGTAAAAGATTTAACAAATAACTTCTTTTATTTCTCATCCATTTGTGGTATCTTTGACTGTGTTGTGAAGAAAACTAATCCTTTTTCTACTTTTGTCGGTGCTATATATTTATATTTTAAAACATCTATAGAGCTCAGTAAATATACTTCAATTCAAGTGGGTAAAAAAAGGAGACATTATTTAAATATCTTTAGCAGGAATGTTTGCTTAGACAATGAACAAAAGAAAAGGTATGCAAATAGTTACTGATTTCGAGAAACATAATATAAATGTTATCTAATATAACCGTGTTTTAATATACTTATTTTAAAATTTACAATAATTTTATTCTTCATCTAACAAAAAAATAATCGCTATACACACGTATAAAATATTCATCTTCGTTAATAGCTAATCTCGTTAATAAATGGTGCATTTAAATTCTAATTACATTCTCAAAAGTTGTAGGCATCAAATAAGCTCGAGATTTACTACTGTAGGTATCTTGAAGCAATATTTCATTGAATTATCCACAATTTCGTTTTTGCTTTTAACAAGATTAAAATGAAAATGACAAAAGACGGAAGTAATAAAGTCATAAAATTCAAATGTTTATCTATAAAAGTTTCAATTCTTTTGAATTTTTCAATTTCTGAAGACATATTAAGAAATTGAAATGACTTTTTAAGTCTATATGAAATTGAAATGACTTTTTATGCATATGATAATGCAAAAATGCAGTTTATGCATTTCTGTTTAATTGGTGTCAATAGACTCCGAATTAAAAATTAGCCTTTAAAAATAACATAAAATACATATTCCATTGTAGTATTAGTATTTTTAGCAATAGAAATATAATGCTTAAAATTCAATCGTTTAAATGTTATTAAATGATATTCAAATGCAATGCAATTTTCCCATTGAAATTAATTTGGAAATTTAGCATTCATGAAATTTCTTTCCATTTTCTTTTTAGACATTTGTCGAAAACAGCAGAAGAGGTGCTAAAGTTGCCCCCTCACCAAGACAAAAAGAAATAGACTGAAATAATTCCATAAACATCCTAAAAAACTAATATCACAAGGGTGTAGTACAACTGTGGAACTTTTTTACCTGGTCTTTTATAAGTCATTTTTGAAGTCATTTATTTATAAGTCATAAATATTGAAATCCAGTCAAAATCAAATCGAAACATTTGATTTTGACTAATTTTAACTATTATGGAGCTTTCTCTAAAAGCAACAAGGAATATGTATTTTTCAAATAACTACTGTTCAAAGTAATACGGACAAAGATTAACTGTTTTTCGCGGAATAAGAACAACGATGAAATTGTACGAATTTAAATGACAACATCAATATCGAACCGCTTTAAACTTCCTAAATAATTGTAGCAATTTACAACAAATTGGTTACTGCAGCTTCAGGATTTTTATTGAGAATGTAGCATATTTTAAAATTAATTAAATATTAATTATTCTCTGCAAGAAGAATTGGGTGGCCCATTTAAATAATATATATTAATAATAAGCAATCTTCTACACTTTTATGTAAAATTCATTAGCAGTGAGTGATTGTGATTGATTATTAACGTCGCCCTGAGAGGCAACACGAGGGTTACTGGCGACTGACCTCATAATTTAAATTCATTATCAGAGAAAAGAGGATAATTTTGGCTGATTGTGTCACTTTGCCTTTAAAGATTTTTATTATAGAAGAAAAATAATCAGTCAATTGATACACGAAATTCATTCATTGTTAACGTCATTAAGCAGGAGGAAGAATATTTTTATGGGAATCCGGCACATGTCTGTTGGAAATAAAATTTAGGATAGTTCAAAAGGAATTCCTTTTCAAAGATAAGGAGTCAAAATTCAACTCGGGGATTATTTATGTGCAAATTTAAAAATACAAAATAAGAGTTACTGAAATTTTTTATACCAATTAAGGATCAGACAAAAACTGAGACAAATAAAAAAAAATTAGGCATTGTACATTAATAATGCTATTTATTATAAAGAAACGAAACTCAGACTTGGCATGGTTGTGAAGAGTGAGATATCAGATATACTATCGACTTCGTCAAACCTGACTTTGGTTTAAAAAAATACCATGTGCATTGATTGTAATTATCGGACCTTGTATAAGGAAGACATAAAATAGCAGAAAAACTATTCAATAAACAAGCTCAGACAATCGCAGAAATCAACATAGGGTAAACAGGGATGATAATAAATATTAAAAACTACTCAAAATATTTAAAATGCCACTTAATTGTTTACAAATGAAAAACTTCTCGGAGAAAATCTACATTTTAGAAACTGGAAGATAAAGATAAAAATTATCATAACAAGACTAAAATTTTTAAGTTGTTGCGGTATTTAAAAAATCATTATGGAATAATGGAATTTGGAACAATTCTTGTGATGTTGAATAAAAAACAAAATAAAAATGAGAGATTATGAGGAACAAAAAAGAAATTAAAATTTTAAGTCTTTTTATAATATTAGTATTTCTTAGCTAGTTGAGTAAGAGTTCTTAAAATTAAATATTAATTATCTCTGCAAGAATTGGGTGGCCCATTTAAATAATAATATATTAATAAAAGCAATCTCTACTTTCTATGTAAAATTCATTACAGCAGGACAGTGATTGTGATTGATTATTAATGCCCTGAGAGGACACGAGGGTTACTGACTGACCTCATTAATTTAAATTCATTATCAGAAAAGGATAATTTTGGCTGATTGTCACTTTGCCTTTAGATTTTTATTATAGAAGAAAAATAATCAGTCAATTGATACGAAATTCATTCATTGTTAACGTCATTAAGCAGGAGGAAGAATTTTTTATGGGAATCCGGCATGTTGTAAATAAAATTTAGGATAGTTCAAAGTTCCTTTTCAAAGATAAGGGTGCAAAATTCAACTCTGATTATTTATGTGCAAATTTAAAATACAAAAGATTACTGAAATTTTTATACCAATTAAGGATCAGACAAAAACTGAGACAAATAAAAAATTAGCATTGTACATTAATAATGCTATTTAAAAACGAAACTCAGACTTGGCATGGTTGTGAGAGATATCAAGATATACTATCGACTTCGTCAAACCTGACTGGTTTAAAAATACCATTGCATTGATTATCGGACCTTGTATAAGGAAGACATAAAATAGCAGAAAAACTGATTCAATAAACAAGCTCAGACAATCAGAAATCAACATAGGAGTAAACAGGATGATAATAAATATTAAAACTACTCAAAATATTTAAATGCCACTTAATTGTTACAAATGAAAAACTCTCGGAGAAAATCTACATTTTAGAACTGGAAGATAGATAAAAATTATCATAAAAGACTAAATTTTTAAGTTGTTGCGGTATTTAAAAATCATTATGGAATAATGGAATTTGGAACAATTCTGTGATGTTGAATAAAAAACAAAATAAAAAATGAGATTATAAGGAACAAAAAAGAAATTAAATTTTAAGTCTTTTTTATTAATATTAGTATTTCAGCTAGTTGAGTAAGAGTATTTGACGAAGTATTGTACATATAATTATTTTTTCCTTATTTTAGAGTTTCCTAAAGTTCTATTCTAAGTTTTGAGAATGCTTTAAATACTCACAAATTCCTATAGTTTTTAGATAAGAAATCTTAAATTTTTTGACAATCATTCATTGTTAACTTATTCTAGTCTTCAATTTTCGCATGCAGAAGATTATTTCTCATTCTGTCTTCTAATTATGATGCGTTGTATTTGTTTAACGTAATAAACGTAAATATAAATATTTCTGAGTGAAATAAAATATTTGCATCATAAATCTAATTTCATAGATGTACGTTAACTCACAATTATTAAGTCTTAATTACATTATCTTTTGTGATACTTTTTCAGGCTTGGTGCAGGGTAAATAGTTTTTTGCCTTGAATAGTCATAATCATGTTTAATTGAAAAAAGCTATTTCATTAGAATTTTACATAAGATCACTCATGAATTGAAATTATACTGTAGCTTGTAGCAAATTTATGTGATTATATAATACAAATTTCATTTTAACTTCAGTATGTATTCAAGCAATATTAATATTGATTAATACTGCGTAATTAATAATAAGCAGCATTAGATTATAAATATCGAGTATTTATTTAGTGATTTTACGTTTTGGAATTCGTTAATACGTTGCCATTCTGATTTAGTTTCGGATTTTTCATCGATTGTTGTGTGCATTTACTATTTTGCGATTACTATTTCATCGTAGTGTGTTTTACATCTACATTTTGTACTTGTTGTATTGTAGGCTTGTATTTTTTTTTTAAATAATTATATCATTCATTTTCTGTATGAAATCTCAGAATATAACGTTTTTATAGTCAAATATTTTTTATTTTCATTTTCAATAATATTAATTTACAATTTTGATAAAATAAGTTGCATTGGCATCTGTTCGAACTAAGTACGCTCATAAATATTTCTTATCTGTCAGTAAGAAACGATTGCTCATGTAATGATAATGCAACTTAAGCTTTTAATTCACTTTTTTTCCTAAACATAATCACACAGGCAAAGCATGAGAAAATATTACATGCAATTTTTTTGGAACTTATTACAAACACCAAAACAAGAACTCCAACTGTGGAGCTATTATTTTTAACCTTCTATTTTACAAATCTGTAACGAGCAGTTACGTACAAACGATCTATTTAAACAAATATAATATATTTCCCTCTTAGATTATTGATTAAAAATATAATATATTCCATCTCATATGATTTATCCACAATAATATAATATATTCCACTACTAAATGATTTATATATATATATTTACCGAACGATTTTTATTTAAATTAATATAATATAGTCTACTGTTATATATAACTTATTTAAGTATAATATATTCCTCTCACAAACGGTTTATTAAAATAAATATTATATATTCCACTACAAAGACGATTTATAACAAAATAGGTCATTAAACCACTAAAAGATATTTTATCAGTTTGATATACGTTAACAGCCCTTCTTTATGTATGTTCTTGAGTTTCAACAGATTCATTATTGCTTAGAAAATATTTTTTTAAATATGTAGTTATTTCTATGTTTTTGTTCCGAAAAATGCCACACACTTATTATTCAATGAAATTAATATAATTCAGAGTTTTGTAATTTCTGCTCTTTAGATACATTTTTAATTTCACGAAACCTATACTTTTCACTGCTTCGTTAATACATTTTTATTCTAATAATAATAAACTGAAGCTTGGTTTATTATTAAGTTTATTTAGAAATAAAAGGAAAACCAACTATGCACCTGTGAAAAAACGTTAAATTGAGTTATTACTAAACTGTGTCTCATATATTGTAAATAATATTAAGAGAATTTTATACTTGATAATAACACCAAATGATATTTTGTATACCATTATTTATAATTCTTGTGTATTTATTCTATATTTGATGAGTATGAAATAAAAAAATTGTCCATTTTGTTATGTTGTTTGCATTAAAATGTTAAGTTAGTAGTAGAAAAAACATAATTTTTTTATTGAACATTCACATTTTTGAAAATTTATATATTTTAAAACATTTAATATAAGTTTACAAACATTAAATACACTCATCGTTTTCCTTATTAACACATTATTCACAATAAATCATAAATTTAAAAAACACATTATATAAAAAGAACAATCTAAAATACATAAGACCATTTATATAAAATATTTTTAAAACAACAATACATGCAAAATAGTGTAAAAGCGTACAAAAGTATCAAACATATACAACAATGAAATAATACTAGTTTCAATCAATCTAATTTAGATGAAGATATCCTCAATTAAAACATTTAAAATGAAAACAATGACAGTATCTAAAATATCTAAAAATCTTCTTCTTTGTGGAATTTTTTGTTTCTTTTGTTCTCTCAGAATCTTCTCTTTACACATGAAATTTCATGAGACTTGGTTGCTGCATGTTTATTGGTGCTACAATAATGTATCCTAAAGCGATATTGACATTAAATTTTAAGATAAATTGAAAGATATAAAAACTAACATTTTTATGTGGCAAAAGTAAAAAACTAAAAGTAAAAAAAAAAAAGTATTTCATCAACCGTAAAGATAAACAAAATTTCAGTTTTACATCATTACGAGACAAAAATTAGAAGATTTTCATACGATGGAATATTTATTACTAAAACGGAATTATGTTCATAAGTTAAATAGACAGCTCATTGACAGATCAACACTTCAGTTCTTTACGCAAAAATATTCAATTGTATTGACAATCACCTCCACTTACGATGATGATAAACCGTCCTTGTAGTAAATGTTAATTTGTAATCTTCCAATGTTGTAATTATTTCAGGACAAAATAATGAACATGGAATGATTTCAGGAACAAATATTATTTAACTCGACACGTTCCACAAACAAGACAGGATACAAATACATAAATAAAACACAGATTCACGAACATCATCCATCGTTCTTTTTACCAAGTCTCTGCCTTCGATCGCGCTTTTAAGCTCGCTAGTCGTCCTGCTCACCAGAACATGGGCGCCATCTGGCCAGTTTAATAGTTACATGGAAGGTAGTGGTAAATTACAGGTTACAAATTTAGTTTCTCACTGGATGATGAAAATATTTTTCAGTTCCTATTATTTCTAGTTCTTTTTTTTTATCTTATTTCTTTTACTACACACAGACAGACACACACACACATATATATATATTTCATCTTTTTCATTTATAAATGTGTTTTTTTTTTTTTTTTTTTTTTGTTGATTTTGTTTTAATTTGTTCTCTTTTTATGTTTTTAATGATAAATTCTTGCTTTATCTTATATATATTATATATATATATATATATATATACATATATATATATATATATATATATATACACCACATACAATTTTCTATTTTTTTAATCTTTATTTTCAAACATTTCTTTCGACATTTTTTATTTATAATTTTATAATTGAATATTGTATTATCTTTCCTGGGATCCTTCTTTTTTTTGTCCTTCGTTCGACTAATGCAACCAACTGCGAAGATGACATGAATGTATAAACAATTATGTAAAATATCTATACTTAGAAAATTAATATTATCCTCAATATAGCATTATAATACTACTACTCAGCAGAGTCGCCTCTCATATTGAGTATTTTTTATTTTAACAGCGAGCCAAGGTAACACTATAGTGTTGTCCCTTTAGTGGAACGCACAAGAAACACAAAAATGTTTAGACAAAGGAATATGTCGAAGATATACTCGATTAACATCATTAACCGTATTTTAGTATGTCCTATGATAGATACTAGATTTCTACAATCAAACAGAGCTAAATGATTTCGGCATGGTAGTAATAAAGTCTGACTTGTCTGTTATCAAAAATACGCTAAATTTTCATGCAAAAACATCGAAATTTCCATAACAATTCACAACTCTGTAACGAAGATTCATTATAATACTATTTAAATTTAGAAAGAGTCCAGTATTTTTCACTTTAGTGTATTGTGAAAATCTATTTTGTATGCAGTGTAGCATATAGCATATGGAATACATTTAAATTTAAAAAGATAGATTTATTTAGACAGAAGTGAGTGTAATAAAATATACTACTATCGACAGCAGTAGGATTGTTTTGACTGATTGTTTATTAACTATTGCTAGAAGAAAAACGAGGCCTTTGGAGACAGTCCCTCGTAATTTGAAAACTGTCAAGTACAAGGATGACCTCTGAGTAGGTACCTTCTCTGCAGTCTTCCAAATGTCAATGAAGGAGATAAGAACGACTAATTTAACGTGTATATGGCGGTTCTTAGGTGCATCAGAACTTGAACCCACCACTCGACAATAATGCCGGTCGAGTTCGCGATCATGATCTGGAGTTACTGCTGCCCATTTAAAGGATAGAGAAGTTAAAATATAAAATTTACTTAGAAGCAGCCTCGTTCTATTTGAAAATGCGTTTCAAAAATTTTGAACTCTATTCTTTTATAATTTGAGAAGACAATTTGCTCAGAAATTGCTCGAAAAAATATTGTTACAGGATATGTTCAACTATTTCAAGTAAAACAACTGAAACCAGGAATAGATGTATGGATGTGGAGGAGGCAAAATAAATGCAAAATCCCAGACATCTTTTGATGAAAATATGTCAGGTGAAGGAATGTTATTCATTTATTTATTAAATATGTGACTTAAGATTGCAGAATTGGCTTCCTGATTATAAGTAAGATATGCAAAAAATTATAGAGCCAAGTATATTTAACTAGTTTATTCATACTTAGAATAAGCTGTATCAGAATAATATGAGTGTAAAATTGATCGTG
>BMAW01059320.1:588780-608389 GCA_019974015.1 Nephila pilipes | reverse complement strand
ATTTGACAAGTATTGTACATATAATTTTTTTTCCTTATTTTAGAGTTTCCTAAAGTTCTATTCTAAGTTTTATGAGAATGCTTTGTCCTCTATCAAATGTTAAAATAAAGAATTCTGCTTATCTAAATAGCTCCAAACAGCTTTGATTGACTGTGTTCGATTCCATTATTTCTAGGGTCATGATCAGTGTGAAATATTCAGTTTCAGCATATCGCCTCACAGTCGCTGGAACCAATTTTATGCTTCTTTGAATCTCTAAATCCTCTATTTTCCACAGTCTTATATAGTAAAGTTAAACTATTACAAATATAATAATGCAAAACCTGTCAATTTCTACTAAGTGTGAAATATATATATATATATATATATATATATATATATATATATATATATATATGCGCTGTTTTCTTTTTCAATATTCAAAATTTTACTACACACTTAGACATTTTTCAGTGCAACAAAAAAAATTTACATTGAAATTGAAATAATATTAGTAATAATTAAAATTGTTGTTAAATAGCTTGTGAATTGTGTTAAAAACACATACAAGGGGGGTTCAAAAAGTACTTATGTTATATATTTGAAAACAGACGGCATCAATAATATAAATTGTTTTTATCATGGGGTGCTGACATCTGTTGAACGGTGCTGAAACAAATTTGACAATGATTCATAAGTTAGTTTTGATTTGGTAGTCATTTACTGCCGAACCAAAATTTGATTACTGCCGCGTCGAGTTGTCACTTTCTGTGAGACTTGGATTCCTCATTATGCACCAGAAATCATACAAAAATAAAAGCGCTGCGTTGCTTCCGGAGAATATTTTCCAAAAAAGGCTATGATGGTCTTATCGGCTGGAAAATTTACGACGAAGAATGTTTGAGGTTTGAAAGGCGTCATAATCTCGAATACAAGTAACTGGAACTTGGACAGTTGTCTAGTGAGTCATGATGCTTACTAAAAACAAACCATTTTCGATGCTACAACACCATCTCTTGGAATTTCTAAGGATTTATTGAACGTCCTTCAGTCATCGGATTGAGTCATCTATAACATAATGGTGAAATAATGGTTCATTGAAAAATTAAGATCGTTTTATTTAATTCATTATACGCCTGTTTTGGAAAAGCTATCGGAATATGTTATGGTGAAACAGGTTTGAGGTAGAGGTGTTTGGAAGATTCGAGGTCAAGGAATAAGCACAGGGGATCTGACTCAGTTGGAGTCACGAGGACTGAAAAAAGTTGATGAATCGCTGTACTAGTCCAACATCTTTTTAAACAATATTTTGAGTAAGTCAGCGTATAAGAAATCCGTTACTTACTGTTCAATTGCATATGTATATAAATTGAAATTGCTTTTAAACTTACCAGGAAGGGAACACATAGAGATGGTCATTGAATCATTGAACACACATGCGCCGTGAGCACTTCGATGTGTATTGAGATTTTTTATTCTTTTCCATTTTTTGACAGTGCCATCAAATCTTTCAACCTCGGCAAACGTAGTGCTACCTAGAAGACAGAATTTTTTCTAAAAAAGTGATATTTAAATTTAATAATTTTAAAATTAATAATTTATTAGAGACTATTAATTTATAACTGATTTTATATAAATATTTTTTTACATTTTTGAAAAGTGTCATGATAAAATAATAATTCAAAAGATCGTTGTTCTAATAATTTCTGTGAAATCTCATATTGCGAAAAATTGGAGTTTTAGTGTTTTGACTATTCTACAATTAACTTTTCATGCAACCGTGTTTCCCGTACATACCCATTGGGCCTTAATAAAACTCTACGGACTTATTATAGATCTTCAGCATTAGCTGAAGTTGTTTGAGCTTGATGATGCGGGTGATTTGAGCTGTGTATCTCCTGGTCTGCAGATCATTTCCGGTTGCGACTTTTTATTGAGCCTTTGACGACCAAGACAGAAAGAAATTCCTCACCTAACCAGTTATTAGGAACTTTAATAATTGTTGTTGTCAGTTTGTAACTCGGGGAAGAGGGCCGCTGCATACCGCTTTCTAAGAAGGAAGATCGTTTTGCTGTTGGGGAACTTTCTACACGATATTTAGAGAAGGTTGCATTCTTATCCATTCATATGCATTTCCGGTTGTATTGACTATCGATTCGAATGTTTTCAATTGATGACACAGGTAGTCTGTAGTTGAGACGACCCGTTCTGTTTGATTCGTGCAATAATCGTTTATTTCACCAGTTGTGATTTCTGAGGGAAGTGTCTTTGACTTTGAGTAAGGTGACCAGACGTCCCGAGTCTCGATCTCTAACAATTTATCCCGCGTCCCGAGGAGTCTTAAGAAAGTCTCGATTTTTAGAAAGATTGCACGACAAGCTGGAAAGGATGGGAGAACGGAAAGGGAATATAAGGTTTTCGACTTCCTATAGCTATTTCACCAGGATATGAGTTTTATATTATTTTTGTAAATTTTATAATGTTACATTTTAATAATAAAAATAATTGTTGAGAACTGATTATCAGGAACCGCTTATCAAAGTTCGCCTTGATCAGTTGCTAGAATACGACCACCATTGTTTGGATTTAATGAACAGTGGCATTTTTCGGCATTGACAGCAATGAAAACATTTTGTAGCTATAAAATAAGGAGCGAACACTTTGTACACTTTTACAGATTTTATCTTATGGAGATATTTTCAGCTAACAATCTAACATCATTTGGAACATTGTTGCAAAAGGATTACATCTCATAAAAAAATACGGAGGGGACTTTTAGAACGGAGAAGGGTCAGGGTGTAAAGAGTTTGTTGATCATCCTCAAAATTAACGTCTTCGCATACTGAGTTTTGTAACTATCTCTCATACGGTACACATTGAATTTGCGTGCTATTGCTAATTAAATAAGTGATGTCAACAAATAAGCTATTCAGATGGTTTAGGTAAGTAATTTATTAAGGTACCAAAGGTAGATATTTTTTAGACATCAAATCTTTAATCAAGAACCCCTCCCCCATCAGTGGTGTCCCACTTTTCGAATGTTAAAATCTGGTCACCTTAACTTTGAGGCTGGTTTTTACTTTTGGAGGTACATTCAACCAGTTATTATAGACTTGCTTTGTACTGCCATCATCAAATATTAAGCTCGAGGTTACCACTTGAGTGATCGGTTGTTTTCACATCTGATAGAAATCTTTTGACCTTGGTGAAGGGAATGATGTGAATAGGTTATCTCCCAATTTTCATTCAACCATTATTAATCCATTATCTGGTGCGTCATTTAGTTGCACCTTTGACAACT
This sequence comes from Nephila pilipes, assembly GCA_019974015.1. Classification (NCBI taxonomy): domain Eukaryota; kingdom Metazoa; phylum Arthropoda; class Arachnida; order Araneae; family Nephilidae; genus Nephila; species Nephila pilipes. Next base: position 605,109 of record BMAW01059320.1, on the reverse strand, counting down.
AAGACAGAAAGGAATTCCTCACCAGACTAGTTATTAGGCACTTTAACTCCCGTCTTTGCGATTTGTGGGAGAGTTACATACCTCTTTCCAAGGTGGAGCTTTTTTTTTTTTTTTTTTTTCGTCGTTGAGAGACTTTCTGAACGATACTTAGAGATGGCTGTTTTCCCAGCCATTACTTCTATTGATATACTCCCTGTGTTGTAATGAGTATCGTTGGGAACGTTTTCTCTTAAGGTCATCGGTAAGCTATAGTTCAGATGGCACGTCTATCTGAAGCGTGGGCCGTAGCCGTTTTTATCGCTAGTTGTGATTTATGCCTTAAATGTCTAAGACTTTGAGGTGTCTGCTATTTTCATCATCCTTTTTTGGTGGAGATCATTTAATCATGGTTAATTAAACTGTTTATTTCTTATGACCATGGTGAATCCTGATCCTGTAAGCCTTTTCCCGGTGTGATATTTTCGTTGAGCCTCTGTCAACGGAACCAGAATGGAGTTCCCTATCGGATTAGTTATTATACGATTTAACTCCTGTTAATGATATCCGGAAGAGTGTCGTCGCAATTCTGTTACAGGTGCAATGAGTACTTGCGGGAAGAATGTGCCTTATGGGTCGTCAAAAAAGGAGTAATCAATCTTAACTAATTTCTTAGCTGCTGTTCTTATTCTTTCACCTGTATTTTTTTGAAGTAAGTAATTTAATAGCACGATTCACAAATAAATCATTAGATCAATAATACAATTGTTATTAATCTAAGAATTTATATTAATTTATTATTATTATTTTACTAATAACAACAATTTAAATTAGTTATTAATTTTCATTTGTCAGTACATTTATTTAATATCTAAAGAAAATAAGAGGGGCCATGAAAAAGGTTTAAACAGATGCATATGAAAACAGAAAAAGAATAAGTGAGATAATGCAGAAATATGAGGAAGTATACACGCGAAGAAAATAATAATAACAATCAATTATGAAGATTTTAGGTATCCTTTTGGAAACTAAAATAATTTTTTGAAGTTATATATTTATAAAATTCACGATCCTGTTTGATTTATTTCACCTCTCTCGATGTCATTAAAATAATTAAAATTTTGTAGAAAAAAATGTAGTTGTTAGATATTATGTTAGTCAGCTCAGGATTTAAAATAATTCTAAGGTAAAAATATGTTGCATTTTTTGTAAGGCAAATGATCATACATTTTTAGAATGTAAAAATTAGTCTTATGAGCAGAAAAGATAAAAATTAAGCCAGAACAGAAGCATTTTAGATGTTTTTGAAATTATCGTATGCGAACTTCATGTAGGCCAAAAGTAAATCTGTACGAGAAGTGCAAGAGCTCCCATCATGTTAAATCATTTTGCTTCCCCAAAGAAATAAAACCTAAAAAACGCAATAAAATTCCTGAAAACCCACTTTGAAGCTCGAATTTAAAAAAAAAAAACTCGAGTGTCGTTCCGTAAAATTTCAAAATTATTCGAAAGAAGACTGCCTTTTACATGATTCGAGATGTATAAAAGATGTTTAGGTAAAATAACGTCAATGATATAGACCTGGCTCAAACTTTTCTTCAAAACTGAAGCTAGAGTGAAATAAAATTTTGAGATTTTGTACTTCAAACAGAATTTGTGTGTGTGTGTAATCGAAAAAGTATCAAATTATAGAAATTTTATTCTGTGAAAAGAAAATGGAACAAATTAAGAATATAACACTTTCTGTACATTAAAATACATATATTTTTTATTTTTTCAAATATTTGAAGTCTGGTTAAAAATAAAATTCTCAAATAAAATATTCCAGGAAATATTATTTTCTCTTATAATATAATAATTTTTGTATATATATATAATATATATATATAAATGAGATGAATATTGTAACGTCCTCTAGCAATAAAAAATCAATTACGCTATTCCTATTCTTGTAATGCTGGTAATGCTTAACGTGAGAGTGTATAGATCCTATGATTAATTTTTATTCTTCCTCTCTCTCTTTCATAATTCGAAAAAACACTTATTTAATACATATGCACGAACAAGGCCATGAACCCGAGGAACCCTAGTGATCTTTTCTTTCCTATGGAGTTTACTGTCTTTGGTAAACACGGGTGACGTACCTCCAGGTTACCTTAGAGATCCATCTATATTTTCGACCCTCCTTTTTGTCAACCTATTTTTGTCTTTTTTTTTTTCAAATTTTTACACCACAGGAAATTTTCTTTAGCGCAGCATAGCCACATGTGACTCTTGCGCCAATAATCTTTACATTCACTCACTCAAACAATCTTTAATGTGTGATTTTCTATCATAATTTAAATAATAGAAAACTATTTTTGGCTTGTTACGATACGATAGTTGAGAGTATTTGAAGCGAAATGAGGAAAAGGAAATTATCTTAAAATCTAAATATAGATTACAGCTATACTCAGCAGCATAAATCAAATATTGGCGCTTTAGATCAAATATATTAAAGCAATATTTTAATATTTCCTAATAAACATCAAAATTATGTAAAATAACGAGGATATTTATTCGAGGAGTGATTTTATTCATTGTATCATGGGAAATTTTGAGACATATATTCCTAACTTTTACGCAATACTCATTTCTTAATTATTAAACAATTATTTCTTTAATTAATTGTGCAGGACAAGTGATGTATTTTAATATGTAATGTAAATTCGCATTATATATTTAATGTGCAATTCTTTTTATAAATTCCATTTTAAAAATAAATTACCATTTTTACAAAATGATAATACAGATGATATTAATGTAATAAATCATAGCTAATTCTATCATTTTTACAAGGAATAAATCAGTAAAATATAAAGATGATTACAACTGTTTAATAGGGAAAAATTAATTTATTGACATATATTTAAGTCCAGTAACATACATTTTAAGGAAACTAAATTTTGAAGCCTATAATCTTTACATTTAATATTCATAAATTTGCAGTCCTCTACTTTGATTTCTGGTAATTTTTTTTTTCTTATCAAAAGGACGCGGAACACTGAACAATAAACTTGAAATGAAATTTTCCACCAGATCTTGAAAGAACTTTTTTACCTAATTTCTACCTTGATCGTAAGCCTTTCAATTCTGCTTATAACACATTTGCCAAGCATATTATAGCACTGATTACAAAGACAAATTTTCTTATAGATGTTTTTAGCAAACAAATCACAGAGATTCTCAACATTTACGCAGATACCATTACTCCCAATTAATATTTTCTTTCGTCCTGGTGGTAAAATTTATACAAATACTGATAATTAATTCAATAATTTTTTCTTACACATGGTAAAGAAAAGCGCGAAAATTGCAAAGCGATTCTTATGTTGTAAACTGGGGAGTCTTATATTTTCACAATGCATCCAAAGACGATCGACTGTAGAAAAATCAAATCTAAATGAATAAAATCACCATTTTCTTTCTTTCGTGAATTCAGATTTGAATTATAATCTTTATAAATTGAAAGATAATTATTTAGTGTTTCTCTGAAACTTTTAACACCTTAAAAATATCTATTCGTGTACTATTACATCTTCCAATTCAATTGAATTATCAGAACTATTGAAATCATCGGTCTTCAATAATTTCAATTTTGACATTTCGTTTCTATCATTTTCTGTTTCATCCATTAGATTTGTAATAACTTGAGATTCATTTGTGCCTTCTGTTGTATTGAGAGATTCCGAAACAGATGTGAAACTTGCATTGGATATTTGTGGAATCTGTTCATCTTTCTTATATTCATCCATATCATAAACAAGACAAAAATCAGACATTGTTGGTCCATCATGCATTGATATAAACCTACCCTCCTTCTTCTTGTAAAGGAATGGATGCGATCGGAAATGTCCTTCTTCAAAATCATATATATTATTACTCAGAAAGTCATTGTTGCTGCAATAAACTGTGGATAAACTGCTTGTAGAGTAACCCGAAGAATTCAAGTCAGCAGGATTCATGACTCCCTGAAATCTCACTCGACGTTCTTCGCAATGTTCTGGAATTATACTTAATTCTTCATCTGAGAACTGTAATAAAATATTCGAATTTGAAGACAATTTTTGTGGAATGAATTCCTGACTTTTTAAACTTTCTTGCTTCTCATCACAATCCGAATCTATCAAAAGCAATAAATTGTTTTCAGAATTTTTCCTGTAACGCGAGATCCGTTTCTTGCTTTTGTGCATGTAGCCGTTATAAGTCAACAAATCAATATGTGGTAAATCTTGAAGTCCTTTTACCCCATTACCATTACAACAACATTTTCTTACACTTATTTGGTCCAAATTATTGACGTTGCAGTGCGAGTCAAAATAGCACGAGTTAAATTCATTCTGTAGGAAAGGTAGACTATCAAATACAAAATCCTGGTTTTTGTCGTTATCAGGAAGCTTCTTGCTTTTAAAATTCTCTTTAGATTTTTTCGAGCGTTTCGCTTTTCCCGGATAGGTTCCAGGTATTTTCTTGTACTTAGAAATGGATTTCTTTGTTAGGGTTTTTTGTTTCATCCGTCGCATGTTCCATACTCCAAATATTATTGCGAATATGAGTGGTACACATATACTTGCAAAAAGGAAGTATCCATTATGTATATTAACTGATTTCGGAGGACTTTGTTGGTCAGCAATTGATCGAATTGTTTTTTGGGCTCGTGGAATGTGTTTCATTGCAAAAACCAGAAAGTCGTGTTTTGTAGAAGTTTCAGTGAAATATAACATCTTAGGAATGACGCTTTCATTTCTTAAATTTTTTATTTGTTCCTTTTTTTCACTATGTATGTTTCCTTTGGCAAATAAATCTACACTTTTGATTTTTTTCTTAGTATTTTTAAAATTGTCTAGCAAGTAGCTTGCATTTTGTCTACTATTATTTTCTTCAAAATTTGAAGTCTTTCTCCTCTGAATTACTTCATTCCTTATGGTGTAATCACGAGATGAAAAGTAAGAATTATCAGTCTTTGAATTCAGTAGCAAAGGATGTCTTTTAGCTTCATTATCAAAACTTTGGAACGATAAATAAGAAATAACATCATGTGAAGTTAGCGGTGACTGTTTGTTAACGCTGTTGTGCAATGTAGGTAAATTTTCATTTTTAGAATTCACAACCGCTGAAGAATTTTTAAGAATTCCTCCGCCTTGATCGTTGTGTGTTCTCAATATTAACCGCATTTGTGACTTTGAAAACTCTTGTTTTCTCTCAGCTTACAAATTACTCGGCGAAAAACAATAAATACTTTAACTCGGAGAATATTATTTACAAAACAATAAAAGCAACACTGTATTTTTTTTTTATATTGTTGATGAATATTATTATATGGTAATAAAGATTTCAATTAGGTAAAAAATATAATTTGTAACAATAGATGATGAAATGCCAAACAATTTGGACGCTTAATTTATTCTAACAATTAGTTTCATAAAGAACTTTTGGACAATGATGAAAACTAACGTAATTTTAATGTTAATTAATAAATCAATGATTATTAAAGCTACTTTACAATTTCTGTGTTATCAAATAAAATAAACTAGTACATATGTAGCAACGATTAATTTCGCTAAAATACATTTTAGGTTGGATCCTATTTCAGCGTATTGCTTAGCGACGAAAACTTTTTTTCGGCAATAAATTCCCTAACTGGTAACCATCCTTCTGGTTACTTTATTCTTTCATCTCGTGACCTCATGTTTCTCGCCACTTTCGCGCAGTTTTGAAAATCGCGCCAAGCAGCATGCTTAGCTACGAATTTACCAAATTTTAAAATTAAATTTTAAAGTATGTGTGTCAGCTGATAAGTAAAAATAAAAGGCAAATGATCTCGAATTTAATCAAGTGACACACCAAACAATTCAATTCCTATTGTTTCATTTAATTTCTTACCCTGTCGATAAATTTTTTCCATAATATTTTATTTAGTTTTATGTAAACATTTATTTAAAAAAATTTACTTTTGCAAATCTAGTTGAAAGTAGTTTTCAAAGACAAGAGAAATTCCAGGTCTTTGTCATTTTTATATTCCTAAATGCGGGGAAAAAGTTTATTTGCATGGAACAGATGCAAGTATGCACCTGATTTTGCATCATTTTTGACGGTGTTTTTCATGCCAAATTTCCTGCGAGCCAAATCGTATTGGCCCTCATTGGCGAGTTAGACTGAGATTTGTGCATTTCTTTCTGGTAACCATTCTAAGAAGTTGCTAACTCTTTCTTTTGCAGCCATAAGGCCTAGAAGCGATTGGAGAAGTCTCTTAATTAGGTAGTTTTGAGTTCTCTTTAGTTCTCCAACTCCACTAAAAATCTCTATTCATGAACTATGTAACTTTGTTCCTCGATTTAAATTATCGTCATGGCAGCAATATAGCATACCCGGGAGTATCATTATGGTTTAATTATAACATCGAGTTTTTTTAAACTTCTCACTTTGAGTAACATAATTTTTATACTTTAAATTTTAGGAGCAAATGGGAACATTGAATCAAATTTAGTTCTTTAAATAATTAGTTTCAATCAATTAATTTTATTAATTATAATTAAAATATCTTATTGTCTTCCAAAACAATCGTGTATGGAAAATTTCAACAAATCTTGAGAGCTTTAAAATGTGAGGGGAAAAAAGCTTTTAAAGTTTTGACCCAGACAAAGTTGCAATGTGAGTTAAGGAAAACTCATTAATTACTAAGAAAAAAGCCAAATACTGGATAAAAATTGTTTTTCATTGGTTTACCTATTCTTCGTACGGATGAATTAAAAAATATTACGCGAGATCTAGTTTGAATCATAAAATATTTTAATGAGAACTAACTTTAAAATAATATTTTGAGAAATTTTGAAGGAACCAGAAGTGATTATTAGAATTAAGAGATAATTAGAATTATTTTAACTCTTTTAAAAAGAACCAAATGTTCGTTTCACATACCTTATGAATACAGTTCAATCTGTACCGATAGATTTCTTAATTAAACGATTTAAAAGATTTTTATAAACCTAAACTCTAATACTTTTTAACGCATTTTCAAATATTCCCCGAAACTTAATTAATTTACATCTCTCAAATGATGCTAGAATAGTAATTGTAATTTCATTTTTTTTCTTCATTTTTTCATTCAACATTTCGTTCTTGAACTACCCGCAAAGAATACTAAAATATAGCTAGTACGATATTTTTTTTAAAAAATCTAAACATATGGGAGAAATTTTTTGAAAAAAGTAATTAATTTCAAAAGTTTTTAAGAAAATCGTTATTGCTTTGATCTGTTGATGGTGAAAGATTCTGAAAAAGGGGGGTTTCAAAAAAAATTAACCTAAAAACAAATTTGGAAAAATATTTTTGCGGGAATAAACATATGGCTTCTTCCAAACTTCAGCAAAGCTTCTTGAAAAGTTTAATAGTGATAAGGTCAAAAATGTGGATTTGTATAACAAACAGACGAACGTTCACATTTATATATAAGATATTAAGTTATCTTTATGTTCATATCAAGCAGTAGATCGAAATAACCCGTAGTATGGAGAAGACAAGAGTTCACACGTAGAGAGAGTTTTATAAACACGGCCTTAAAATGGCTAAAAAAGTAGGGGAGAAAACTATAACTCTGCCCATTTGCATCACCATAAAAGTAATAAACCCAACAAATCGATATGGTATAGTGTAATTTACAATATTATGTACAAAAAGATCAATTAATGTGCAGAATAAATTTTATCCAGATATCTCTGTTATTTCTTAGTATTAATTAAAACTTTATGATACTCCCCCCCATGTAACTTTTACAAAAGAACACGAGAATCGAGGGTGGACAACGACAAGGGCTTTTGAAGATAACGATTTTCGCCAACTGGCGACTATAATCTGTTTTGAAGTCTAATCTAAATTTTCTCTTTAAAAAAGTAGTAAATTCCTACCATTGTATCCTCCTATGACATATAGATGGTCATCTAAAACTGCTGCTGCAAAATTGCTTCTGGCACTGTGTAATGGAATGTGTTCAACCCAAGTATTCTTCTCTTCATCAAAGCGTTCAACTATCGAAAAAAAAATATTTCTGGTGTTAAATGTTTCGCATTGGGTCACATATACAAAAATTATAATTATAATTCTGAAAATTTGATACTTTATGGAATTTATTTTATTTTGCCATTTCTGGAAATTATATTATTGCATCACGACTTGATACCTTCAATCATTAAATACATTGCTTGAGAACTATGTGTTAAATAACTGAAATATAAGTCTTAATGTACTTATTTCCTTCATTTAAATCAAAAGAATGTAGTTACTTCAAAACTAAGTAGGAAAAATGCCTGAATAATGTATTAAATTGACTATCAGACTCTAAGAGAACTAGCATTCTTCAATTGCACTGATAATTATTATAAATAAGAAATATTCATAAAAATTATTCGTAACAGTACACGTATTATCCCTACGTACAAAATTATTTAAAAATTTATTAGATATATCCATAGTAATCATAAATCATGCATATATTTATAATAAATTACTCGGATTATTAGGAAGCACCCTGATTAGAAAATCATCATCAAAAAAAAAGCAAGATATTAGATGTCTCCCCCTTAAAAAAATATCTTAAAATAATAATTAAAGTAGATAAAGTAGTAAAATAATAATAATTAAATAACATGTTACAGGTACTTTATATAGAAACAATCAAAGAATGTCTTGTATTTTTCATTAAAAAGGTTTAACTAAGAATTGATGAAGTTTACTCATTATTAGAATTAATTGGTCCCTCAGGTGTCTCCTACCTTTGCATTATGTTTAGTGATTGGGGTGTGCTTCAAATTTCATCGACCCGAACAAACTTTGCCGAAACTTTTTTTAAACAAACTGTCAAATTTTTCTCTACTGATATTATCTGCAGTAGTATTTCATATTCTGTATTTAATTTACTTTTATGTGTTGCTTTTGTTGCCACTTACGTTAGAAAAAAAAAAATTCCACGGAGCACACAAAACATTAGCTCACCTTAAGATAATTACGGTCCTGCAAAACTCCGCAGCGAATTTTTAATCTTTTTTGTATACATATCGTTTGAACAACTGAAAATTCGGAGCTACAATTTTACACGTACGTCACTGCTGACTTCGCATTATGGAAGTCGTCAGCCCTCACAAGAAACTTTTGATTAATTTTCAAATATAAATAAATGTATGTTTAAATTGTTTTCTTAGTAAATGCTAATCAACTAGTGTGAATGTTTCATAATTTGTTCTTCGAATTTTTTTTTTCACTCGGGAAACCTTGGGGCTGCAAGGAATTTAATTTGAAGACCATTAGTCTAAGAAAACAAATCGCAATTTCAAATATAACAGCATAATTTATATCAGTATTTCCACAGAATTCCGAGGTAGCCACCAGAGTCTGAGGGAAAACTATTTAGTTTCGTCGTTATCTTACTTTTATAAGGTTCTGTATTTACAGAGGTGAATGCAGATCATGGTGACCAGTTAAGTTTGAAAGCCTTGTGGTCGTCAATGCACTAATAGGGTTATAGGTTTCTGTCTTAATTCTTCCACGATCTTTGCATAGAATAATGAAAACTTTAGGTTAATTGGTTTAAATCAAATTCTCACTATAAGCAACACAAAACATGTCAATAATTTTAAACTTTTTTTCCCTCTTTCTTCCAACGACTAAATAACAGTTACTTTTTATTTTGGCTTAGCATGGCTATATCTGGCTCTTGTGCTATAAAACTTCACCATCACCCATTCACAAACACCAGAAAGGCTATAGACAACAGACCTAGTAATTTTGATCAACGTTCGGGTGACGAGGAGAACAACATGGAACAATTTTTTGGAAGACATTATACGGACGCAATGAAATAAACAATCAACAGAACACCCGTTATTGGGAGTATTTACGAGGATAGGCTAAATGGAACGAATACTTGGAACTTCTACAGGACGTAATATCCTACATTGTCGAAAATCTGTCACTGCTACAGCTCCGAAATTTATGGTTACAACATGATGGTCCCCCTCACCGTAAGACATCAACAGTATCTGGTGGAGACATCCCATCATCAAATCATCGGGCACGGCTATTTCTCGGAATGACCCTATGGTTATCAGATCTAACCTCAATAGATTTTTTTTCTATGAGGGCACTACAAATAATGAGACCTTTCTATCAACATAATTGAATCATTATGTTGATAGAATTTTAAACCACTTGTTTATTAAGCCAATTTAAGATTCTATCATTGAATTTTGAGCCACGTGTTAATGATGCTTGTGCTAGTGAGTAACTTGATAGCTACCGAACATGAAATCTAAAAAAGAGTCGAGATTTGCATTGTAGAGCACACAGAACATAGGAAATAAGTGTCTCAGCTGATAACTAGTTGTTCTTTTTTACTTTCTAACAGTTTCGTGGTACAGAACAGCTGCAAATGGCGAACAAGCGAATAATTATTTGATACACTTACTTATCATCATTACTGTATGCCGGAGGGACTTTTCGTAACTAATAAAAGACGCAATACAACTTTTAACTTTTTTTTCTATTGAAGATTTGAGAATTATAATTGAGGATTTTGAGGCTAGACAGACATAACGAGCATCAGCCTCGACAATTTTCGGATATTCGAGACCCGAAATTACGACCCGTCCAATATGAGTCAGTTAGGCAATCAAACTACCAAGGTCCACATAATGAACAATATCGGCAGTTCGTTAACTTCAATTGAATCTTTAAATCCTAATGTGCCGTGGTGTGAAAGTTAGGTGTTATCTCAAACAGTATTGTTGTCACTCGGCCATGACTCAGAATTACGAAGCTCGTCGTCAATCACCTTTATATTGACTTACAGCGATGTAGAGAGATCTATGCTCTCTAAGAGTTGCTTCAAACCTTCCAACAGTTTTCAAAGTTCTTTTATGTTCATTGGAAATGACAAAAAAAAAAAATCTTTATGTGCATAGTTTCAGAACACTGATTAATCGGGAGATTCTATTCACCTGTCCGCAGCCTTATTTCGCCATCGAATCCTCCAATAACTAGAAGAGCTTCCTGGTAGGAAACAAGAACTTGACCACTCCTGGGTCCGAGCATGTCCGAAACGAGGGTCCATTGATCTTGATCTGGATCATATATTTCAGCACTTTTCTGCACCTGTACGCCGTCGAAACCTCCACATACGTAGACTTTGCCTTATTGAGAATGTTAAACAACAATAAATAAATAAATCATTAGAACTATTATTATAGGTTGGATGTTTGGATACCGATTTGATTAAAATCTGAATTGTTTTTTTATTATTTTTAATTTGTATAAAATATTACAATTCTCATATATAAACGCGATATAATTTTTACAACGTTTTTCTGTATTTCACTTGATGTGTGTGTGTGTCATCAAATTTTCGATCGTTAATTTAACCAACTTCCCATCAAGCTAGAGTTCTGAAACTTTGGGAATTGTTCTTACTCGCCTATCAATGCAATATTTAGACATTTGCGACAAGTTTTAACTAATATTTCAATAATTTTAATAAGTCAAAATATTCTTTCCTCTAGGCGCTTTTAGGATTGAGGAAACAATTTCTTTCCCCCTCTGGGAGCACCGGGCACTCCCCACGCAGCATGAGTATCGTAAACCTTTTGTACTCACAAAGGGGAGATACTATCTCTCCTTTACTATCTCCGAGATAGTAAGGGTTGCTGACTTTTTGTCAGTAATCATTCGCAAGAAAGAAAGTTTCCAATATTTGGCGCCATTTCTTATCACAATAATTTTTTCTGAATTCTGGTTCCCATTCTTTTTTTAATAAAATGACTTACAAACTTTCAAATGCATGTTTTGATTTTATGAGTATTATGAATTTTTTAATACTCTCACAAATGTCTCATTTTAAGTCAATTTTAAAGTTAAAAATAACTAACAGTATTAACTAATATTTCAATAATTTTCTCTAATAAACTTTGCCACCATATAAAAACGTTGTTTTTAAAAACGTTGGTTTTTATATCGAATTATTATGTATTTCACTTGGTGTGTGAGAGTCAGTGTGTCATCAAATTTTCGATCGTTATTTTAACCAACTTCCTATAAAGCTAGAGCTCTGAAACTTTGGAAATCGTTTTTACTCGCCTAACAATGCAATATTTAGACATTTGCGACAAGTTTTAACTAATTTTTTCTTTAATCTTTTTTAATAAACTTTGCCACCATATAAAAACGCTGTTTTTATAAACGTTGGCTTTTATCTCGAATTATTAAATAATAACTTTTTTATCTAACCTTTTTTACAAAATGGCCAACGCACGTAGGAATATTGTAAACTTTTAATTGCTATACTAATAAATAACTAATATACATGAATAAAAATTGTTTTGCATATTAATTGATCTTTATGTACATAATGTTGTAAATTACAGCTATTAATGTTGATTTGTTTGGTTTCAGGAAGCCGTAGATTGAAGTAACCCGAAGTATCGTAAAGTTTTAATTATTACAAAAATAATCGAGGTAGAAGTTTAATTTTTATTAATTATGCTTATGACTAAGTTATCCTCCAGAATTATACATTTTTTCCAGAGTTCCTTGGCCTTTTGAAAACCATCATTGTGTAGAACTTAACAGATTATATCCTCTATATTCTGTTGGTTATTTATATCTACGTCTTTTTGATATCAAATCTATCAACACTGACAGCTGTAATTTACAACAATATGTACACAAGGATCAATTAATATGCGGAATATATTTTATTCAGATATCTCGGTTATTTCTTAGTAATTATTAAAAATTTACGATACCGTCTCGTAATACAAGAGTATGCTGTAAGAATATGAATCTTTGAACAAATAGTTGAAATTCAATCTCCCTTCATAAATTATTTATGATATTTTTTAGGAAAGAATTGTAAGTGTTCTATAAAAAGTAGGTTTTTTTCAACCTTGAAAAACTTCGTTTGAAATCAAAAAGTTACTCTGCCTCATGAAAAGTATAAGATTTACTGTACATAAATTTGGATGATTAAATGTGGGCTAAAATTTAATATACAATAGCTATAGAATTAATTATTTATTGAATTTGTGAAGCTTATCCCTGCTCACATTATTTACGATTTTATAGTACTTCTTCTAGGGAGAACTTTTCCGAAATAAGTAAAAATTTAAGAAAATTATATTTTCTATTTTCTTTCATAAAATATATCGTTAATGAAATCAGCAAGATAGAACACAATTTAGACTACGGGATGAAAACAAATTGTACTACATGAAGGAAGACAAATAAGATGGACTACAGGAAAGATGAATAACTAGAGACCGCGGTTAAAATACAGCAATTTTGGCTCAAGATCACTAATATTTATAGTGAGAATCTGTGTCTAGATATGTATTTATAAGTTTATATTTGGTCGTAGTCATATCAGTCACATTCGATTCTCATCAAGTACTTTCATTCTTATTTTTGTTATTCTCCCAAGGTGACAATTGCACATACGTTTCATGAATAATATAACAATTAAGTTCTTAGTCTTATTTTCTTATTTTTTGTGAGTCTCACTCTTGAATTTTGAAGATATTTTTCAGGGGAAATTATCGAAAAAAAAGCATCCGAATGAATTCTCTTAATTCATCTTCAACTAATGTCAAAAATCCTCATCGAAACTTGGAACGCATTTCCAGACAGAACTCCAGTTCCATTTTTCCGGAAATCTTACGACTTTATAATACATACATCTGTTTATGATATAATATTCTTAAAGTTTTGGAACATTCCAAAAACGGGCCGGTTTTCAATTGAACACGTAAGTTTCAAACCCCATTTGGCATTACAGTACAGGAAACGAAACATGGAACACATTTTACACCAGAAAAAGATACTTATTCAGATAGAAATGAATTATATTGTAAAACACTGCTCTCTAATAGATAGAGGAATCAGGATATATATAAATTAATTTTTGAGCGCTTTATAATCGGAAAAAAAGTGTTTCTCAATTTCGGATCCCATTTTTTAACACTACTGGCAGTGGGATTATTGTTTTTGAGACGGATCTCATAATTTTGAACTTCGACCAAGGACGATACCTAATCTGGCAACTCCCTCTCCAAACTTTCACATCACGTCTATGGGAGGATTTTAAGCATCGGCAGATTTAACGTGCAACAGCTCCGACTACAGAGTGGATATTTAATGGCATCAAAACTCGCACCCATGACTTAGCGAAAACTGCCGGTCGCAAGTCTGCGAGTAGGACTAGTAGGCTCCCACAGCCACAACATTACGTGAAGACGATAAAAAATAACACCCGATATTGGAACAATTTATCCGATAACAAAGCATTTGTGAATTAATTTTATATTCTGACTTCACTATTTTTTAGATAGTAAAATATTTTATAATGCGACTCATTTCTATCTGAATCTGTCTCTCTTTTTTTTCCCCCAAATGTAAAATGTGTTTCATATTTCGCCTCCTATACTGTATAATGCAAAACAAGTTTTGAAATTAGTGTGTTCAAATGAAAAAGAGGGCATTTTCCGAATTTTCCTAAATTTTAAGAGTACTATATCATAAAAATTTGCACGTGTTACAATGTCACATACGTTCCTGAAAATAGAATGTATTTTCTATCTGGAAATGTGTTCCAAGTTTCGATCGGTTTCTTTAACATTAGGCGCTGACAGCCTTAAGCCTTCATTTGAAATGTTTACAAAATTATCTCTTGAATACATACCCATCACATCTATATCCTTACTAAAGTATTGCACTTTTAAGATAGAATGTGTACTCACCGTTATGTACCGCACCGGACGCGTCACTCCTCCTAACATTCATACTGGAAAAGTACCTCCACTGACGAATGAGAGGATCAAACCTCTCACAAGACCTGAACCTCTCATCCCCATCGTAACCACCCATGGCGTATATTATACCTCGGAAGGCCAAAGCTGTGACGTAGCAGCGAGCCACCATCATGGACGGCTTGATGGACCATCGCCGGTTCTGAACGTCGAAGCAGAAAGTGGTGCTGTGACACAGGCGACCGTCAAAGCCTCCGATGATGTATATGAAGATGCCCATCATCACAACGCCGTGGTAGGCCCTGTTAAATTGAGGGAATACGGAGGTATGAATAATTTTCACTTTATTAAACTTAACCCTAAATAATTTCCATTTTTCTATAAAGTAGATATTTGAGTCGCAAGGATTTAGTGCTTATTTATCTCGCCACCATCAACTATTGGATATCATATTAATCTAATAAACATTATATGTTGTTATCTTAAAAGCAAATATGAAAATGCTCTCCTTTTTTCACACTTTTAGATGTATCTTATCGTAATCAAACAGACGTAGTTCAGTGGCAGACCGTGGATTTCTGCCACCGGTACGAACCCTAAATTTACTACTCCCTGCTAAATTCACAGCTCCTAAATAAATAAAAATAATAAAATCACGAATTCATTGCTTGCACGTATAATTAAATTACATATACAGTGAAATCTTGACTATAATACGCACTTTTTTTTCCACATTTTTATCCGTTAAAATGAGAGTGTGTATTATACTCGTGTAAAAACTGAAAAGAGGTTTCTAAACATCAAACAACGAACGTGCAGCAGCTGTAAGAGATTGTTGCAACACTCGTGCTTCGCAGGCGTTCTTTTACAAAACAGGTGTTCTTTTACATTAACGGGAACTTACAGTACATGTCGCACATACGTAAATGTAGCATATTACGATGGCACCAATAATTATGACTTGGACGCAGCAACAATAGAGTAACTGTGTTTTAGTGAAAGTGATTATGACCGATCATTTGACAGTATTGTTTGTTGTGTGCTAAAATTTAAGTTTTTTTTTCCTATCGAATTTGACGTTTTCGTTTCCTTTTATTAAAAATAAATTATGTTGATAAATACTTGTGCAATTTTTAAATAAAATATTGAAAAGTTATGGGTGTGTATTATATTCGAATTTTAATTTTTTTTCGAAAATTTAGTGCCAAATCAAGCATGCGTCTTATATATGTGTGTGTATTATAGTCAAGATCTTATGGTAGTTTAATAAGTTGAAACGAATAAATATAAAATTCTACGCGGGTAAAATAGCAAAGCCATTGAAAAATTTATAGATTAACAAAAACAAAACAAACCTTTACATTAACACTCCTACCTTATTTACCTAATATACATTTTATTTTCTTACTTTGAATAAAATATTTGACAAGCTTTTTCCTAACTTCACATAAATTTAAGTGTATATATATATATATATATATATATGTAATGATTTAACTTTTAATTCAATAATTACCCTAAATAATAA
>BMAW01059320.1:571403-588770 GCA_019974015.1 Nephila pilipes | reverse complement strand
AAAACGCAACGAAAAACGTTCTCTCTTTCATACTGCGCTTGCTCTTTTTCATACGATTGTTCTGCTCTTCTTACAAAAATGATGTAACTAACTACCTAATGAAAATGGTCTCACTCTCACAGCTTTAAATAAAAGTGAAAATTTAATACGCCTCGACTGTATCTGATATTATGTTACTTTACAAAAGTCTATAGGAATAATGTTTACATTTAGTCGACAGGATCAATGTTTACATATATATATATATATATATATATATATATATATATATATATGCGTGTGTCTATTTTAAACCACTTCCATTTGTCTAATTACCTTGAAATTCTGCCCTATGTAGTACCGATGACTATAGAGTTATCAGATGTATTAACCATGTGGTATGTTGCTGTGGACAGGATTAGTCAGCTCGGCGCCTCCTACATCTATACCTGTAGATGCCACCCCTCTACTACGCCAGTAATGTAATTATTTAAATTTATGTAGGAATTATAAAAGGTAGCACGATAGAAATTCAGCTAATTTCTACGAATTCAAAATGGTGAAGAGGTTCTCAGAAACGACATATTATCCATAAATTATAATAAACCTTATTGAACTCTTCGTGAGCCCTGGTTGCACTTAAAATAATCGTAGTGAATCTTGGGTCTGCAGTATGTCGAATAAACTTAAAATAATCGTGATGAAGGTAGAGTTTGCAGTATGTCAAATAAAACTATGTCTCACAGCCTTCAAGAGGATGACTGAAATTGAGTGCTTAAGATATCAATTCAAGCGTCACTCGCGTCACATCAAACCACTTGAAACTACGAAATCTATTGACAAAAGCTTGTTAAACTGGAAAGTGAAAAGTTATTTTAAAACTAAGAAAAGCAAACTCCTGATATCGTAAACTGATTTAATTTTATGAATCAAAACTCTTTGAATATAGTTATGCGTTCATCATTCCAATATTACATTGCGCGGAATCCTGCAGCATGTAGCTTTAACACTAAACCTACCACTGCGGTCAAATAGACAATTTTAGATTTTAATTAGAATTATTAAATTCACGGTTTTCATTTTCCTGAATTTTATGCACAACTTTTTCAATAAAGTAATATTAATTAATTTTCAATATCTATCTCTCTTCTTCTTTCGTTATTAATTTTATATACTTACCGTTATCTAACGTGAATGATCTCTTGACCGCTGGAAAATTTATAAAGTTATCCATTGATGGATTGATGGATCCAGGAAGTGGGCTCCCCCCCGTCATAAATCACGCACAGGCGAAAAGACATGGCGAGGTAGAAATGCCAACCAAATTTAACAGTATTTGATGTACTCTTTCGAAAATCCGGCAGACACTGGACCAGAACACCCCCGGATTACTGAAAACGCCAGATCACTAGGATGGTCACGGTAACCTAATAGTCATAGTCACGGACCAGCAGCTGGTGTTAATTTCGTCGAATTGTGATTTTGAGCCCTGATGACACTAAAGACCTTCAGAATAACAGGGCTGATGGATGTTAAATCTATTTGATGTCCCAAGTTCTTCCGCAGAGTAGCGTGGAAGTTTAGAGAGGGAGGCCCCAGCTCAGGTGTCGTTTTCGTAACTTGACCGAGGCTCAAAATTAAGAGGTCCGTCTCCATCAGCTCTAGTGTTGCTTCACAATGCGACGTTAACTAATCATTCAAGTCCATCTGCATGTCAAACACTTGAATAAGAAATAACTAAAACTACAAAAAAAAATTACAGTTTTATATTTACAGCTGATATTATTCTTTTGAAATAGATGGTACAAAATACAGGGTTTCCCGAGTGAAACTGCCGGTTTATAGAGGGAGTACTGTATACGGATTATAGAGTGTACAACAAACTTCAAAGCTGTTTGTTGTGTCTAAGCGCAACTATCTATTGTACTGTAAGTTTTTAGTTATCAATATGAATTTGGTTACTGAGTAAATATATTTTTTAAATTCATGTACAGTTTAAGGCCTAAATAAACACGATTAATAAACAATGTAAATAAACAAACTTAAGTGTTATGAACTTAAAAAAAACTATTCAATTCTCTAGTGATTTTTTTTCTATTATCGGCCCTTACTCCATGTCATCCATCACTTATTTTTTTCTTTCCTTCCTTCGTTTTTTGTCTAGATATCAGATTTATAGTTGTAACAATTATCTATATGATAAAGTTGAATAATAGTAAGTTACCAAGTGTTTGGCGCAGATTGGCCAAACGGCCTTGCGCAAATAAATCAAACAACCATTTCTTTTTCACTGTTCTGACAATGGAGACAAATTTTAAAATGTCAAATATTTTATGTTCGTTTGATATCATTCTAATCAAATATAAAGCTTTTTTTTTATCTAACTATATTATTTAAATGCCATAAAATATTATTATATTTTAGATGGCACAGTGCATTAGAAAATCACATGAAATAATTTTAAACCGGACCTTTTATCTATTTACACAAATTATTAAATTCATAAAATATTTATTTTGTTCGGAATTCAATTGAACGCTGAAAAAAAAAAGCCCATGAATAATTGATTGTGCATTAACATGCCACTTAGAAGCAACACGAGAACTATATTGACGACGGACCTAGTAATTTTATACATCAATCAAGTGATGAGAACTACACCTGAGCTAGCACCTCCAAACTTCCACACCATGGCACGGGAAGACTTGCAACCGCGAACAATTTAAAGTGCATCAGCTCTGTTGCACGATGCATCTTCTGTACCATCAGGCTCGAAACCAAATCCAAACTCAAACAAAAACAACGCCGGTTGTGAGACCATGACCACATTAAATTCGCCAAAGAATGAGAAAAAAGGATTTGAGGTTCCAAGTTCTCCCTTTTGCGGGGTGTGGAAGTTTGTAGAGGGAGATGCTAGCTCAGATGTCATCCTTATCACTTGTCCAAAGTTCAAAATCATGAGATCCTTCCTCAATAGCCTTCGTGTTGCTTCTCATTATGTCGTTAATAAGCAAACACGCCGGTTAATGTGCTCCAAAGAATGCGAATGCGCCCCGAAAAGTTACGGCGACGATTTGTTGAGAGAAGAATATCATACTTGTAAAGATCTATGCAGAGGAGTTGAAGAACAACTCAACTCTTTTTCTGTGAGGGATGTGCTTTCCCCAATGGAAGTAGTAAAGATCTATGCAGAGGAGTTGAAGAACAACTCAACTCCACGAGAGTTGGAGAAGAATTAGAATAGCAGGAGGCCACTATGTTGGCTGGAGTAAAGACCGTTATATGATACTTTTGTTAGATGTTTGTTATTATTGGATATATTTATATATTGTGCTATATTAATGCATAATTAAAGTTTGGCAGCTGAAAGAAAATATAAAAGGACTGGTTATTTGCTGCATGGCTACTCTCTCTGCCTTTCAATTACTCGATCAAGCATTGGAATTTGTTTTTCTATACTCATGAATATCTGTGTAAAAGAAAAAGATCGCTTGACAATATTACAGCTATCTATTCCCTTCCCATTCCTAACACACGTACTTTTTGAATCACTTATCTCGAATTAAAACTGTGCATAGGATATCAAATGGGATCCTGAGATAGTAACTGGTTTTATTGGTGCTTATGAAGATCTCATTCAATAGATCAAAAGAAATTTTCCAACTGATAACCTTTTTCTTGGACCTGAGGGAACTGTCCAAGTACCAGTAAGCGAGTTAAGTCCACCTTGGGGTAATCATAGTAATATCTTGAATTCAACTTCAGATACATTAATGATACATTGTGTAAAATAATAAGTTTTCAAAATTATTTACCAATACTTGTGTAAAGTTTCGTCAACCATTTTCGCCAAACCAGAAAAATGTCGCCAGGCAATGCGATATTCTACCTAAAATAGTCCAAACCCCAATAAGCGAGTTAAGGCCCATCAAGGTGTAATTGTAGTAATATCTTGAATACAATTGAAGACACATTTCTGATTCAATAGCCAAGCAATGCAATATTCTACCAAATGTGGAAAGTATCGCTAAATGAAGGGATTTTCCGCCAATAGAGGGAAATGTACGGATTTTTTTTATTCATCTGTTTGTCATAACTACGCGACGAAACCTATTTCGTCGCGTAGTTATGTCCCATGTGATTTTTTATTACCATGTTTAGCCTTTATTTAAAAAAATTCTATCTGCTATTTTCATTTAAATATTTTAATATTAACCACCGTAATAAAATTATGGATAAGAAGACAATCGGAAGAAAGCGCCAAATGGCATAATAAGAGATATCGGGGAACTGCGCGCTGCCTCTTAAATTCACATATAAACGAATTTGTGTGGTATCGGATTTCATAATGAGCATCCAAAATTAGGGATTTATGGTAGCCAAACATACGTGACGTTGCCTATTTCGTTAGGTGAAAGGTGATTTTATTTAACCTTGTTGAGCCCTTATCTTAAAAATAAGGGCAGAAGTAAGGTTAAAAAAATTTGTACAGCACTGAAATTGCAACAACTTTCATGGGATTTTGCACGAGCACTAACTTACCTTCTGACGTATGCATGTTGGGGTATATAGAACCACTTGTTGGCTTTGGGATGGTAAGCTTCAATAGTAATGGTAGGGGCGTTTCCGCTCCATCCCAATGCTACGAACACGAGATTGCTAGAGGTCGGCATTATCTTCTCCCTTTGGTCTGGAGGACAAGTTTCCTTCACCTTGAGAAAGTTCTTCTCTGGAGTTACAGAGCTGCGTGAGAAAAAGAGATTTTTATGCATCGTATAAAATTTCACCGAAACTTGAACGGAAAAGAACTGGTAAATAGTGCAAAACCCTTGCAACTTTTGCTAAAAATCCGAACTTTTTTTTAAAATTTAACTTATATGAACGATATATGCCACCTTTTTTGAAAAAAAAAAATACCAAACTTTTTTGAAAAATTTGTTCAATCAGAATTTTTTTAAAAACTAAAATCTTCTTATTAATTCTACATTTTCATTATTTATTTATGAAATCTTATAACTAAAATTACAATTCTTAGTTTCATTTAATACTGATATGTGTTTTTCTTTCTATGCACTATTTGAAAGCGAAAATTGTTCAGATTTTAAATTCAAATGCTATTGTGGATGGAACAGCCGTTAAAGTTGCAAGTATTATACCTGGTGACGCTTGAATAGAGTTGTGAGTTCAAGTATTGATACTTCAGCGAATGGCTTTTGATTATGAACTATGTTACAGAAAATTTGATTTAGTGATATGCAGACAACTAGTCCTGTGAGTCTTTGATAACTGTGCAAAAAAAGGAACTCCCTGCCAGTCAGTTATTAAGCATAGTTGCAAATTGTGGGAGACTATCGCCATACATTTCCTTCCCAGGGAGGAAATGTATGGCGGGGAGGGACTTTCTGAACGATATTTGGAGAATTTGTTTTCCAGCTTTTATTGCGATCGATATAGCCTACGTTGTATTAAGTGTCCCTTGGAACGTTTTCCGTCAACGTCTTCGGTAGTCTCTAGTTGAATTGGCGTGGCCCGTAGCCGTTTATATTTCCAGTCAAAACGAGAGGGGTATCTTCGCTGGAAGAAAAGTTTTCCTTTTGGAGATGTGTTCAACCAGTGATTCGAGGCTGCTGCACATTAAAGATTGTTGGGTTTTGATGCCTTCAGTGACGTGATGTGGAACTTAAAAGAGTGAACTATCAGCTCAGGTATTATCCTCATCATTTGAAAACATTTATTCAAATCATTTCCTTATTCATTCATTCAATACTCTTCAAACTTACAGGGGAAAAAAATGCTAAATTCATTCTTAATATTTCAATGAATATATTAAGCGAAATATTAATTGGAAAGATATCAATTCGTTTTTTTAATGTAATTCAAGAAAATTAACTTAAACTTAGAAAGGTTTTGTATTATATATTAATTCATTTTAATAACATGTAAACATCAAATATTGAAAAGTATCGATAGTCTTAATCTATGAAATTGCCTATGATCTAATATTTCATAAAATTTACTGATCAGTTGTTCATTTCCTCACACTAAGAATGTTTATATAGTAATTTAAACCTACATATTAACTGAATCTTGATTTGGTAAAATGGTATTAATGTTCAGAATTTTTTAACGCATATGATTGTAATACAAAAATACAATTATAACTTATAACTGTCAGTTATATTTATTGAGAAATATCTGAATTTTTCAGATCAATATTTATTTTCAATATATATTTTAATTAATAGAATTTTTGAGCATCAAAATTAGTAAAATTAGTTGTAAGATATATATTTTATCATCTTCAGTTATTTTTAATGAATGCAATTAAAACAGAAAAAAAATGAGTATTTGCTCTTAAAATTAAAATTAATGATCAGTTCTATCAATTAATATTTGTATCGAACTCACAATAGATCTCTTGGTCCAATGCGCAAGTCAGCAAACATTATACTTAGCATCTGAAAGCGTAGGTCCAGCGTATGATGGGCTACACCATGAATAGCTCTGCTAAATATTTTCTTTTGATTTCCCATAACAATTTCATATGCGCTCAAGCATCTTTTCGGAGATTCAAAAGAAATTGTGAAATCCTAATGAACAAGAAAAGAAAAAATTTTAAACTTTCTAATAAATTTATCAATCAAACACATTTATAAAAATTTCAATTTATTGTAATAATGAGATATTTTTTTAAAAAAATATACGAGATCCTTGACATTATTAAAATGCTCTTATGTTTTAACGCCTAATATTTAAAAAAAATATTTAATGAAATTATCGTTAGATGGCAGCACGAAATTTATGTTTTAAAACTGAACTGTTGGAACTAGGTGACGACCCTAAATTGGGTGATAGAGAAATGTTGAGGTTAAGAAAATTGAATTTGAATGCACGAATATTTAAGGAAACTTTAGTCGCAATCTATCATTACCTGAAATGTTATAAATTACATTTTCTAAGAAGTGTAATTGTTAAATAGTAATGTTGGCTTCAAGCCCAGTAGTGTCAAATATTCCTCCAAGATTTAGTTCATGCAAAAAAAAAAAAAAAACAGTCATATCGGTTTCATTAAAACGTCATTACCTTCCTTTAATGTTTGAATACTAGAAGAAATTCTAAAACTACTTCTTTTCATTTTTTCGTGTACTCGAATACGTATTATATAAATTATACACTTCATTATTAATCTCATTATATCAATCATACATTTTGTTCATAGATGCTTCAAAGATTGATTCAATTAATTTTTATAAAATATAAAATTGATACAAAGGTATGTATGTCATTAAAAATTATGAATACTTCATTTGGATTTCATTTAAAAGAAGTTTTTATTTAAAAATATATTAGAATTTAAATTTATTTAATGAATTTTTAAATTAATTTAGAAATTAAGCATCCTAATTTTTTTTTTCTTGCATGCTTATGGTTGGGAAGGAGGGAGTCAATCGAAATTTTTAAATTTTGGAGTGAGGTCGCAAGACTAAAACATTTTTAGATGTTACTTACTCTTGAATAATACACATTTATCTAGTGAACAAGCATGTTCTAAATTTCTCTTAACTGTTGTGAAGGAACTTATATATATATATAAAATTCACCTTTATAAAGTAAGAATAAGTACACCAGACATTTTCATTTTCTTTTATCTCTCGAATTGTTCTTCTAGAGGTGTAAATCTCATTTTATATCAATCAAGTTTCAGATAAAGATGTGACAAAATGATAATACATTTATGGGTACTTGATAAATATTTAATGAATTATTTTTACTCTTGGATTTCAAATTTAGACATTTTGATTTACGGATTGGGAATTAATCGACACTTATACATAACAAACGAAAGAAAATTTAAAACAAACTTAATATAATTTGGTGAAATCAAATGAAAAGGTTTCATTTTTCAAGTTTTTTACTGTGTTTTAACTCCTTAATTTTTTTTTTAATTCCCAAATATTTAAAGCAATATTTTCTCTTTCTATTGTTTTGTATTTTGTGACTTTTAAATATGTGATCGCTTTCCTACAATTATAAAAGTAGTTATAAAGAAAAAGAGAAATTAATTTACCTTTAAGAAGTTGAACTTTACCAGAAAACTTTCTTTCTTTGTATCGTTATTCTTACTTACACACATTCTGTTAAACTCATAACAAAGTTTATCTATCCTTTTAACGTAATGATCATTTGCATCAAATTGCTTTTCAGGTACACATTTCCATTTTTTAAGTTTCTGACTCAATTTATCAGCAATTCTTTGTAGAACTAAGATCACATCATGAAGTTCAAAATCGTAGCAGCAAAAAATCAAGGCCAACTGCCGTTTCACTTTTTGGTTATTTCGTAAGCCATGTACAATCACTTGTACACAGCCTCCCTCAGCTTTTACATCAGGGGTTGATTCCAGTATTTTCATTGATTCCCTTTCAAATAATTTAATACCCATAAGACGGTGTGATTTATCTTCTTTATGTCAAAATATTAGTTAACTTTATACCAGACTTTTATATTTCTTCTAATAAAACAATATTTCGCTTATTCCCCATCTAAATATTGAATTCTTAACAGTATTTGAAAATAGATATCTTCTGAGAAAAGTTTCAACACATTGAAGATCGTTTCTTCACTCAAAATATGAAATTTCAAATGATGTAAACTTTTACCTTACGCGGGAAAAATGTGAGTTTGTTTACAATCGTATTAATTTTAATTACGTGTTACCTTTCATTTTTCATGAAAAAAAAAAAAAACAGTTTTCTTAAGTTCATTGAACTTTTTGTGTTTCTGCTTGAATCGAAGGACAGTTTAACACAACCATGCACTTTGTAAAGTTGAACTACTGTCGATGACGAGGTCGACACTAGAGTAAGCACCCTCTCTCTATTATAATACTACTCAAGACGGGGTGATTCGTATATGAGTGATTTCAGGCCTGGTCGGCAGATTTTTATGCTACTAGCTAACTTCTGGCAAAATTTGAGGTATTTAAATGTTTTATTCAAGAAGATACATTAAAAATCTCTATTATTCTTTTCTTTAAAAAAATTATTAATTGAAATAGAAAATTTTTATACAGGTTCCCCTTTTTTGGTTAGAGTTAACAAAAAGATGAGAAAAATTCGTATGATTTGATTAAATTTCAATGGAGCTTATAAAATAAAAGTAATATTAGCTGTCATTCCTTATAATTTTATTTAACATTATCATATTTACTTGATCGTGAGTAAAATCCACTTTCAGCCCCAATCCTTTGCGACGGATAAAAATCACGCCAAATGGATCAACAACGTGTTTTTTAAATATGCTAGAGTAACATATCGAAAAGAGTTGCCATTACTTCTTCTCGTAAAGAAGGAGTGCTAGAATTTGGCGTTATTCTTTCCCTTCGGCAAAGTGGAAGCTAAACTGAAAAAACACTGTTAAAATTTTGATTTTGGGGGGAGTTTTACTTCTTTATTCAATTTCCCCAATGAATTTAAAGAAATTTCTTAAAAAGTAAGTTAATTTGATCATACTGGATAGAGACTGGAAAAAAATCAGTTTTGGACCAAATTAGTATTTGTTAAAGATTTCGAAATATAAGCCATGAGAGTTCAAAATTCCAAGCAGGACTTCTCTCTCATACACACCACATCGACGTTAGGACTTTGAATCACATCCTATTTAACATGTGTCGATTTCTGTCACATAGTAGCCATTGTTCTGAATTTTATAGTTCGTGGATAAAAAATCTACTACGTTACCAATCATTCTACTAAAATAGCAGTAACCTGTGTTATTGTTGTTGCTTATTAGCATTGCATATGAAAAACAAAGACAAATCATGAAATTGTTAACTCACTCTGTAAGTTTCTGGGGTTGCATATAAGCTGTCATAAAAGTACGAAAACAATATAATTATACTTCAGAAGTATATTTAGTAGTAAAATTTAATCGAAACATAATAATTTATGTTGTTTATAGGTATATATTAAGTATGAGAGGTAATTCAGCACTTAATGTTTTAATTAGTTGTTCCGATAAAATTGATTACGATACCATCGTAAAGATTCAGGAGTTTCGGGGGTATATCTTTTACGGAGTTACGGTATCCAACAGTTAGAATATACCTCTTCATCTTAACTATTAAATCAAATTAAATATGATTAGAGAATCGCATAATTAATGAGTTTCAATTAAAAATTAAGTTTGTAGGACGGCAATAATATCTGTGCCCTAGGTACTGGCAAGCCCATGCTCTCTGAGAGATCTGAGCGGACGATGGGAGCCAATAGCTAACGGAAAGTCAAAAATCACCTTTCTCCTTGCTGGTTCAAGCAAAACTGAAAGTTTGAGGGGGGTGAGTGGAAAAGGAATGGTTTTAAGATGCGCGTTTTGATTAATCAAGAGTACTTAAATTTATTAAAGGCTAAAAGTCTAAAAGAAGTATTTTAATAAATTAAAGGATATCCTTCGATACAACGAACATATAATCATTTAACTATTGTTTTAATTCTGAAAGTTTTTAATTTATTGCAAATCCGCAACTAATGAGGTGGAAAGGTTTGCGAAGGTGAAGTTGCAAAATTAATTTTGACTAAGGCTTTAAAGCTTTAAGATCAACAATATCTTTGCTATAATGACATCACTGG
Source organism: Nephila pilipes (assembly GCA_019974015.1). Lineage (NCBI taxonomy): Eukaryota > Metazoa > Arthropoda > Arachnida > Araneae > Nephilidae > Nephila > Nephila pilipes. The sequence continues at coordinate 578,163 of BMAW01059320.1, read as the reverse complement.
AGTGTAAAAACCCAGCATTTGTTCAGCGAGTTTTGAATGAATGGTAGAAATTAATGATATTAACTTGTGAAAAATTAAAACTAATTTGAAAATTAATAATTTGTGTAATTAATTAGTAAAAAATTCCCAAATGTTTACAAGGACATTCTCGATTTTTTTTACTAATGGAAAATTTTAGAGTACCAAACTAAGCTTCAGTCACACCATAGTTGTAAATTGTTCGCAGTGAAGATGTAGACAATCAAATGTCAATTTAATTACTTGGTAACATTTTCCTATATTATTTCTGACAAAATTGTTTTCCCATTAACTTGCTATTAAGCCATCAATAAGGTCAATAATGGCCATTAGAATATTAGTTCAATATGTTATATGATACCTTGCTCATCTAAATTTCATACCACATCAAGCAGCTGTAATTCTTTACATCTGCAGTAAATCTTTAGTTATTCGCAATCTTACTGGTTACCTAAATAAGAAAGAATGACTAACAGTTTGAAGTGTCTTTACATGGATATTTGAGACCAAATTCTTAAAAGAGTTTAGATCCAATATTAATAACTGTGCAATGACATTTACAACACGATTTAAGTACATAAAACAGCGTTTACAATTAACACATTCGAATCATGTCATAACAAAATACCCAATGTTAGAAATCAAAACATAGATATTTTCCGCCCTTTACTCCTAGGAGTGAAAGTAATTTCAAGCAAATTATAAATTTAATTTAAGCTTAAAAAAGAGAGAATTACTTTAAAATGTATGTATTACTTGAATAGATGTACTCACTTATTCCAGTTCACTTTCATCTAAATATGATATCATCGCATATTGTTTTATAATCAAGCTTTTTATGTGTTTTTTTAAAAAAATCTTAAAGTTTTATCTCCAAAAAAATTTTTGTTCGTAATTTACTATTTTGGTTGAAATTTTTTTAAGATTATTTCTATCTCCAGTAGACATCTCAAAAGATAAAATCTCTTGAATTTGTCTGAACAAAGTGCCCTAAGGAAGTCATTTATTTCATAGCTAGTATTTTTTCATTCTATCCTACAATGACTTCATATGCTGCAGTCAATGATTTGTCTATTGTTTCTCATACCAATCAGCTCAATTTTTTTATCTTTAAAAATTTCTCGTTCCTATTGTAAGTTTTTGGTGAATAAGATCTTTTCTCAAATCTGAGCAGAAATGTTTAACATAGAATGTAGTTATGAATATAAGCTACAACGACAAATCATTACTCTCTTTTCCAGAGCCTTTTTACTTTAATTTTTTCTAAAAAATCTTCTCGTGCTCTTTCTTGGTGAAAGTACAGTTAGCAACAGAGTTAGTTACAATATGAATTTTTTAGTTACAATATGGCAGCAGAGTTACATCTCGAACAGCAATAGAAAGTTTGGAAACTATTTCACAGCGAAAGAAGATATTTTTGAAATATTATTGAATTCGTTCTTTTAAATAAATTATGAAATATGAGTGGTTATTTTCCTTTAGGAATGATATTTAAGAGAAATAAGATCATTTAGTTACTATGTATTATTTAATCATGAGCAATAAAATATTTTTGGAATATTATTTTCATCCACATAGTATATAACATTTTTATTTTTATTTATCTTTCAAACAAAACTATTTTGATTTCATGAACGTATTGTTAATCCTATGAAATTCCTACAACCATCATCAAATCTATACTATTTTATCTATTTTAATACAAAAAGTGCAAAAGTTTCTACAGATTTACATTTTCTCCCTGATTTTCGAAAAAAATCACCCACAAACAAATCGTTAAAATAGAGGTAAAAATATTTTTAAAAATTGGAGGAAAAATCTAATTCCATGAAAATCTTCACTATTTTTTGCTCCTCCGGGTGCATTTTTTGTTTTTGTTTTTTTGTTTTTTTTGTTTTTTTTTTTTGTTTAAATGAGTAAAATAGTCTAGGTTTAAGGAAGAGAATAGGAATTTCACTGAAGCAACATTACGTTCACGAAATCAAAATAGTCGACAGACAGGAGTCTTAATTTAATTTTGATTATTTAATAACGTTGTAATTTTTATAATCTCGTTCATTAATACCTTGTTTATGTTAAAGAAGCACATGGCTTAACTCGCGAAAGAAATTTCAATTATTTTTCAGAAAGCTCTCATTTCTTTAAAATTCAAATGTTCATATTTTAATCCCTCCAAAATAATTAAATAGTCACAAATTGTCATATAACCAAGCAGATTTAAATTTTTTAAGTTCTATATTTCAATTTTTAATATTCTGTAACATTCGAGTGAAAAACAAAACTAGAATTCATTCATCATGCCTCGGGAAAAGATGTTTGATCCAGATTTTCAAAAAACTTTCACAGAAGCCATTTACAAAGAAAACGATGTAAGCGAATTTTCTTTTTAGATATGAGCAGTATACGCCTGGATTGCATCATTTTATGTTTTTTTGGTGATGAGACATTTTTTCTTCCAAATTCCATGCATGTCAATTGCCGTACATATTAAATTCGCAAAAAAAAAAAACGATTTAGGCATCCGGTGTACTGCATCTGCGCGCGTGCGTGTACTGCATCTGGTCCCCCATTTTAATCAGGCATGAAAATAAGTTTTAAAAACACAATCTGGGTAAAATTGAAGAAATAGATACAGTTTGCGTTCAGCTCAGCGCCATTTTGTACTTTCGGGCGATGAGGCTTTTCATGCCAGGTTTCGTGCATGCTGATAACTATTTAGCCACACATGTTGAGTTGGCGAAACAATCCGAACGTGAAACCGAATGAAATTGTGTTCTATTCCTTACCGTTTATCGTAATTAATAAGTTCAGTTGAAAACACTTGTAGTGAAAGATAGAGGCTTAGTTTAAATTTCACACACAAAAGTAATATTTTCTTCCAGCCCCTCCCACGCCATTGGTGCTTTAGCTCATATCATTCAACTGTTAGACACTTGGCTGAAGACAGAAACTTAACACTCTCTTCAGTTAGAAGATGAGAAAATGTTTTCCCATTGCGTGATAAAAACAGGACCTGCTTTTTTATTGGTTGCTGTAAGTTGGAAAGATAAAAGCAGGTCTTGGAGGAGATTTTTCCCGTCCTTGTCTAGAGTGGAGATGTACCTGAGAGGATTTATAAAATTGGCTCTTGATTTGAGTAGGGGAGTGTCACTATTTGCTGCCCAAGAAGGGCTCTATTTTAGTTTAGATTATTTTGGATTATAAGATTATATTACTAGAACTAGTGTAAAGCAGATACAAAAATTAGATCATTTTTAAGTACAGTACTCCCTCTGTAACTCGATGGTTTTATACTGGCAGATAAGTCACTTTCTACTCATTTTGTGCCTCCCACTTTAAGGAAAAATATAGGCTACTTATACAAAACAATACATTTTTTGTAATTTTAGTTTATTTCGTGTGTTTGACTCTCCATTTGCGTGTATCGTATTCAATTTAATGCAATAATATGCAGCTATTATAGTTTAAATGCGTTATTATTAGTGATTTCCGATTAATTAGGCTGTGCTCTAGTCAGATATCTGCCAGATTGCCGCAAAAGTACTGTATTTATTAAATCTATTTCTTTATAATAAGAAGTGTTGAAGGATTTTAGTTCGGCTTCCGTATTTACTCATAAGAATACCGAACTTTGATTTCAGATTTTGAAAAAAGCAAGGGGATTAAATTATTTTCATTAAAAGCTTTAGCAGCATCCGCATTTAAAAACCTGAAAAATCTTAACTTATTTTGTTATACGAAAATTATTTCTCCAGATCCGATTGAAATGGAATCTAAAGTACGGCCCTCGCTTCAAACGTTCAGGTGGAGTGAAATGGGATGAAGATCCCGATGTCTCTGATGAAGAAGAAGAAAAGGAGATGAAAGTCTGCCTGTATCATCCTCCCTCTGACAGGAAGATACCAGCGAAAGAAGAGAGATCTTGGCCTGCTTCTACTGAGAAAGAAGCGAAAACTATAGCTAGAGTAGAGCTCCCCCCAGCTGTTATGAAGCCAGTGAATAGGGAGAGCAAGCAACTCTTGTATCATGGTAAGTTGAATAGCGAGGCTTAGTCATACGAAGATAAATGAATATTATCAATAAATGTTTTGTTTCAGCGCCAGTAAATCTCGCTAATACATATAGTAATACCGAGTTATGCAGCAGTGACACAGTATAGGAATTACTCTTTTAGAAGTATAAATATCATTCATAGAAAGAAAGTCGACTTAAATTCAATGGTTCCATTAATTCGTTTCCTAAATTCTTGTTTCCCATTTTCTCTTTGTACAAGGAATTCATTCATTCATTCCCTTACTGAGCATTTTGGAGAAAATTTTTAAAAAATGCATTTGTGTATAATAATACCTTAATTTACAAAATATTTCCCACATTTCACATGCATTGTATCAAAATAATATTTCATTATGTACCTTTTGGTACTTTTCCATTTCGCAGGCGCAAATCTCGCCAAGCAATCTTTATTGGCGATAACACTCATTAAACATATATTCCATTTGGCGTCTGTTGTATCATTTTTGGCGACTTTGTCGCTTGCGCCGGAGAAAAGGAAAAGCACCAATTTCTTTCTATTTTCTTTTGACAAGTTTTACAATTCAATTTTTACTTAGTAATTGTTAGTAGACATCTTTTTTTATCTTTTACATGAAAAAGTTTTTTAAAAATATCTATCCAGGGAAGACTGGGTTTGTGTCTTGAATAATACCTTTCTTAGAGTGATTATGTTATATTAAAGATGTACGTGAGTCTGGAAATAACGAATTTATTTTTGGCTGTCAGTTATATGCTAATTATTCTAATTTCTGAAAGAAATTTCTGTACTTTTCCGTTAAAGGAGGCGTTAAAAAAATCGCCAAATTGCGTTGCGAAAATTCACCTTTCTCTCGTCGCAGTACAACTGCGGCTGCCCATGAGATCGCTCCCGCTTGGCGAAAAAAACATTAACCATTGCCTATGGCCCCCTTTACTGTACTGTAAAGTACTGAAATTTCTAAGTCACAATTTAAATTGCTACCTTTTTTCTATTTTTATATGGTCTATATATAATTCTCATTAATCTTTTATTACATACTTGACTACATTGTTGTTCATAATAAGTAATCTGTGATACACGACATTAAAAAAAAAAGGCGAAATTTAAATTCAAGATGAATAACACCGGTAAAAAACGAGTTTTTTGAACATGGGTTTTCTTCCAAGCTTCACACTTTGCGTAAACATAATTTTTTATATCTTTAATCTTAAGATAAAAAAGGAACGTTGAGTCAAATTGAATTTTTTAATAATTAGTTTAAATAATTTATATTATTATTTTACGTTTAAGCAATGACTCCTTCACCTTGGGGACAGACTTGATGAGCATTTGATGACTTGGCAAAAAACTAGGCGTGAAATTTAATTCTTATAAATAATTAGTTTCAATCAATTAATTTTTATTAGTTATAATTAAATTATCGTGTTGTCATCCAAAACAATCGTGTATAGAACATTTCAGCTCAATTGAGGCCTTTAAAATGTGAGAAAAAATCTTTTTAAGTTTTGATCCAAACATACAATGTGAGTAGAAAAGAACCCATTAAAAAAGAAAAATGTTTTTAAAAATTTTTCAAAGACCGTAGATAAACTACAATTTCGTGGAGACTATCGCTATTTTTTCTGCTTTGAATGCAGTTTATTGCAATAAAATAACTTAAACAGTCCAGATTCAAAGAGGATGACAGAAATTCGAAAGTAATAACATTTTCATAAACACAAAAGGCTTGGTATACGGGAGCCTTAAGATAACACACACACACTCTCATCGAATTCCTAACAAAACAATTCGATTCGGGCTCATTATTAAAAAGAAATAAAATAATAAGTATCAAAATACGTACGAGTAAGTACTTTTCATACACCTTAATGCGAACAAATTTCAAAGGCAAATTTATATACAAGTATCAAATATTTTTCAATGTCTCTTCCCTTTAGATCCCATCATTTTCATCTTACATTAAAATCCTTACAAAGAGCTCCTTTTACAGAATACATCTCCTGCAACTTTATTCCACATGTAACTCTCTTTTTTAAAATGTTTCTGCTTGCTCCCACTAGGGGGATTGGGTGAAAGTAGTAGTTCCAGTATTTCACATTCCATATTTGTTTGAATATGTTTTGAACTGATACTAAGAAACGTGTAATTATATGCATAATGCTGGTGTTTGCATACAAGGAAAATAAATATATTTTTTTCCTGGAAAATCATCAATGACTCGTAGTCCATTAAATTACCCTCTCCAAATATGTCTTTTATTTTATTTTCAGGGGGGAAACGATCTTTAATTTCTTCATTCAATATTTTAGATATATATATGTGTGTGTGTGTGTGTGTGTGTTCAAGTGTTTCATATTCAATTTAATTAAAATCTTGTCTTAAATAACGATTTCAAATCTCCTTCTAAACATTAAAAAAAATTAAGAAATTTTTTCAGTGGCTCAAGGCAGGTCGCATTTCTGGGAGAAGGAATTTTCAGAATTAAATCAGCTTTATTTTTCAACTATGCGCCTACTTCTAAATTAAAGGAGTGGAGGGTTCAGTTATAGGAAAGAAAAAAGTATTTACGAGATTTTACGTCGATGATTTTTTATAAGTAAAACATTGCAATGAACTTTTGGCGGCTGGAATGCGGAAGTGTATATGAGTCGATAACAAAGGTTGTTAACGCTTGCATGCGCTATCACCGCGCCACCTGTAAATGAGGAG
>BMAW01059320.1:425024-551459 GCA_019974015.1 Nephila pilipes | reverse complement strand
AGCTATTTATGGACAAATATTTACGGAAGCAAATTCTCTCTCTCTTTGTCCCATATCAACAAATAAGAACATTCTTTTTAATGCTCTCTAGCCGTAGGCATTCTTCTTATTCATTGGCCTAAATAATTTAACATGGAAGAATCCCCAGGAATGCACGGAAGCTTACTTCTGGATTTTTACTAGCTTTATATGTAAAAGACTTTTGAGTAACGAAAAGGTTAAAAAATATTCTTGAAACTTTTTCTTAGATTTTAGAACAATATATATTAAATTTTATAATTTCAAATCAAATACTATTAATTAAATCAATAGTATTTAATTTGAAATTAAATTTAATTAAGATGCTATTGATCTTGGGGGGGGGGCTGACCAGGTGAATATCCAAAGTTAAATTATTTCTCTCACGCGCGAGATATATTTTTTTAATTCTCAACTCCTTCTTTAGCTCATATTTCAAAGTTAACTTCAAATTTCATCGTTTATTTTCAAGTGAGAAGCATGTTTATGTGGAGTACTGGATTCTGAATATTAGTTTTTTTTTTCTGAAAAATATTTTTTAAAAGAAAAAACTTTAGTGTAAAAAAAAAGTTTCAGTTTTAAAATTTCAGTATACTGCGATCCTTATGCCGAGGGATTAACAACCTCTTAACCTCTCTCCTTCGTCTTTACTATACTGTTTGCGAGTGAATAATTTAATAAAATATCGAAGCATAACTTTTGGCGCATTCGATCAACTTTATCGCTTTCAAAATACTTCATAATGATATTACACCATTAGGAAATTTTTCTTACTGTTATTAATTAATAATTTAATTATAATTCTAAAATGAAGCTGTACACTATATGAATTATAGATATTAATTTCCAAAAAATATCTTCTACATAGAAAAAGTTTCCAAAAAAGTTTTAAAAGAAAAGGAAATTAGAGAAGGTAAATTTTTAGGACAAGCTAAAAGTTAGAATTTAAATGCATGTTCTTCTGCCTCAATAAAATTATTTTTATAATTTTACTTCCGAAAAAAAATGTTCGACCATGTGAGTTTACTAAAATAAATTCTTTCTCGTACGCTCGTGCGATCTCATTTTGTTAAGAAATTCTTTTTCAATTTTATCCCAATTTTAATATATCTTCATTGCATTCTCTATAACATTATATTTCATTTTATTTCATGACGAGATGTAAATAAGTTCCTATTCCAGCTATTAATTGGGGTTTTTTTTCGTTAAATTAATTTAATTCAACAATTTTGATGGTTGTGTATGTATATAAATGTGTCAGCAATGTCTATATTCTTTTAATGTGATTACTGATAGGAAAAATAACAATTGAGTTTTTGAATAAAACTATTGCACATTCATCTTAGTCTTTGTACTGCCGTTCTATTTTATGCAAAGGTTATAGAGATTTAAATAATTAAAATTTAAGACATATTAAAAAACACGAATAGTAAATGTATTATAAACTATATGATATGATCTAAGAATATGATTTATGTGCATGGGCAGAATAGATATATTGTACGGAATGTGTAATATAAGTTTCTAAATTTTATCTTTTTCTCCAAGCTTAAATCAAACACATAAATCATGTTTATGTAAAAATGCTTCGTTTTAACTATCTGGTTCATAGTTCCGTTAAATCCTCAACACTTCGGTAACTCGTAAAAAGTCAAAGAATTCATCAAATAAACAAAAGTTTCTTTGGCACCGTTTGAAAAACAGTTCACTTTGTCTGTTCAACAGTAAAAAAGTAGTTACGTGGTGAAATAATTGCCACTGAGCGTGCCTCTTCCAACGTGGTTTGACTCAAAAATTAGCCACGTGAGTTCAATGCTCTTAAACAAAAAGGATTGATATATGCATATCATTCAATTTAATGTCTTGATGCCACATATTTATTCTTCGAGACAGTACGTGGACACCGATTAGATATTCTTCTCAAACGATCAACAGCATTTTGAATCTAAACATAATTGATTATCAAAGATTGCATTGTCAACTAGAATGTCAAGTAATGGGATAAACAAATTGAACGTTTGTAACATAATCCCAATGAAAAATGCTCCTTTCAAAATCCTATCCAATTCATCATTTATTTTACGGGTAATGTTAAATAAAGGATTATTTCTCATCATTCTTTAAGAAACCTCATTTAAAAAATTACCATAACTTTTTAAGCCATATTTCTTTTACATCACAATAATTCATTAAATCAGTCTTTTTTTAAAAAAATATTTCAAGTGTGTATTCTGTTTAATTTTACTTGAAGCAATCATTTACATACTTCCTGTATAATCCAATCCTTTGCCTTTCCTACCTCGCCAGCAATCCTGTTTTTATACACAGGCAAACAAGTCAATGAAAATTATTTTATGCCTTCTATTTCAAATGAATAATATAAGCTACCAATACAAAACGGTACATTTGTTGTAGTTTATTTCGTGTGTTTGGCACTTTATTTACGTGTCCTATATTATAAAATTTATGTAACAATACCGTAAAACTTCGTTAAGTCAGACTAATTACGACCAGAGCTTGTCTCGAATATCAAAAGTCTTGGTTAGCCGGAGAACCGAAAAAAATGAAATAAAATACAATTCACTTTCAGAAAATCACCTTTTATTGGATAAATCGAGTATTCAAATCCTATTTATAGTAGAGCAAAAAAAAATTTAAAAAAGTCTACTTTGTGAACAATAAAGTGCGCTTAAAAATTATTTTACTATATTTTCTATTTAGACAGAATACCTCAAACCATTTGTCACTGGTTATTAGAGGCATAACTTAAATTTCGTTGAGACTTTGCACTGAATATTTGAAAAGTCTTTCCTCCCGTCACACTTTTCTTAAATACATTCATGATTGGTAGAATATTTCAGTAAAGAAAAGGATTATTCAAAATTGCGATTATGAAACGAATGTTATTAAGCAAATTTCCAGATTGCTTCTCAAATTTAAGAAGAAAAAAAATCTTCAAGCAGACCTATCCAGGTTACCCGGAAATCGAATCTGACTTAACGAGGATCAAGTTGTACATAGCTTTTGTTGTTTAAATGCGTTACTGTTATTGATATTCCAGTAACCTGGAGTTTTCGGTAATCTGGCAGTGCTCAGCTCCGATATCTCTTGGATTATCGCAATAGTACTGTATAATAATAAAACAATTTATGAAATATCATTTAATAAAATTATACTCTATGAAAACATTAATGATGCCTTACAATCATTCATATCAATGATGATTATGTCACCATTTAAGCCACTACCAATCGTAATATTTAATTGTCATTGGGAACTACCCCGCCCTTGGCTAGGCCCAAGACTGAATCCATAATCAAGCCTATAAGCGGAGCAGAATTTGAATCCTTCATTGGTTTTATTAAAAGTTTTGTTTCAAGACTTCATTGTTAATTATTAGACGGGGCTCAGAAATAGCTGAAACCCTTAAGGGACATTTACGATTGGTACGACTATGCCCAGATTTAAAATATTTCAAACTATTACGATGTCTTATTATTTAATAAAGTTAAGGAACATTTATCAAAAGGAGGAATGGAACTATATCTCAATAAAAGCTTTAAGCATCATCCTAATTAACTGTGTCAATAATTTAACAATTATTGGTACTTTTTAAAGATAAAAGGGTCATTCACTCTATTGTTTAATATCACTGACATCCTTAATCAATAACGTTCAGTCACCGTGAAATTTTTAAGAATCATTCCAAAAGTAGTGTAATAGATTATCGCGGTTCGTTGTTATACTCGCGCGTCACTGCTAACCGTTTCGCAAGTCACTACAGCCAATAATGGAGGCTCACATAACACGTGTAGAATGCACTGTGAGGAAAAGTAGCCCAAGTGGATAAATGTGTGTACGTCTATGTCAGACAAAAACAATGACACAACTTTGTTTTAAAAGAGATCTATCAAAATAAACTTATTTTATATCACATATTTTTCTCTCTATAATATATTAATTGCATTGCTTTGAACACCTGATTAACTGTTACTTAACACATAAGCAAATTTTAAGAATTTTCTTTTATTTTTACTTGTACGAATTTTATACAGTACAGTATTTAATACAGTAGTTTTTATGCCTTGTATATTTTATACAGTAACAAGCTCGTGAGTAAAATCACTGGTCAGATTTTGACAAAATACAATTTTTTGGTATTTGTTTTAAATAAACCACTGCACTTTCTTAATGAAATTATCATTAATTATTTTTGATTTCTCAAAATACTTCTATTTAGTTATAATACATGTGTAGCATAGTTATGTTGTATAGTATTAAACAAATTTTCAAAAAAAGCATTTTATTACATATTACTACTAAAACTAAACCACAGTAAAATTGATATAAATTGTCAACTTTTATTATTTTTTTGTCCCAATCCCCTCGGAAAAAGCGTTAAATAGTTAAATAATTCTCCTTTTGTAGCTAAATCTTAAAATGTAGTCTGTGCCTCTCACAAACTCCAAGTTATGTTTTGCTGTCTATAAATTTTTTTTGCTTCTCCACCCCAAACTTCTAATTTCCAATCGCCTCCACTGCATCCTTGTCTCAATAAGCATTCTACAGCAGTCTTTTATCCAAAAAAAACAACAATTTAGAAGTTATGCAAGGATTAACGGTAGGTTGCTCGTTCTGAACAGAAAGTGTGTATCTTCCTGAGGAAGACAATGACTCGGTGCAGCAGGAAGGGTGTGGTTGCAGAAGAGAACGTTGGAGGAAATCCACTGGAAGATTTTTTGAGTCCGAGAGTGAGAAAAACGCTGGTTCCGGAATACTCAGTACCCAACGTAGCGTTACCAAGCTCATTTCTTTCTTGTCTTTATCTCAATTCCAATCGCGTTTTGCCAGACTTTTGTTCAAGTGACGTAACGCAGAAAAATCTCTTATTATTTTTTGCGAAGAAAAAACTTCATTTGTTGTTATTGTTTTCCTTATTTTTCATGAAATAACTCTTGACTCAAGTGTAAAGATATCATCAGTTAACTTTATACTGTATGGTACATGCTTGTTCATAGAGTACCAATTGCAGAGATTTTTCTTATGAAATATTTGAAGTATTTTTAGATGAATTCAGCCAATTTATATATTATATGAACATTTTTCATTTTGCTTTGGTTATTTCTTGAAAATGGTTTATATAAACTATGAGTAGCTTTTTTAAAATCTAATTATATGCTCTTTTTATATCGTGCGTTATTTTATGTAAGCATAATAGGCAGTTTAAATTGTGCATAGATAACTAATATTTCTGAAAAGTTTCTAATCTGAAAAACAAAATTCAATGGACAAGAACTCATGAGCATAACTATTAGGAAGAGATTATTCCATTGCAAAAGCTATCAGTCTAAACATTTATTGATTATCTAATTAAAAAATAATGCATTTTGTGACAGCTCCTGTAGCGACATTTGAGAAAGCTGTGTTTGTTGATTGAAGCTAAGTTTTGATATTTTCTATCTCATTTCTGGAGACAAACTTTCTTTAAAACTTGAAAATCTCATACCTTAATTGCGTCTAAACATCAATATTTTTTGTATATGATATGAATTTTATGAACGAGTAAAATCCACTAACTCTGTGAATATTAAGTACTGCTTCATTTTTATTCTTTAACTCTGCAGTGTTAAAAATAGGTTAAAATATCATTAAATTTAATGAAGGAAATAAAAACTCTTGTCTCTTATTCATGAAAAAATATTAATTACTCCTTATTCTATCTGGGGGGGATGTAACTGGCTGCAAATTTAATATAATCAAATATGAAAATTACAATGTGTCCTTTTAACACATTGTGTACTATTTACACCTGATAAAATTGTAGATTTCTGACAATATTAGCTGTAATTCCATTTTCTGCAATTTTCCTTTTTCTGATCAAAATATACTTTAAAATTAATTTCACTCTTGATGCTGATACATTCCTTTGAATAACTTATCACTTCTCCAATTTTACAACTCTACACATCCACAAATAAGGAATTTCAACAGACCACTTTCTTCTTCCCAACTCAGGGTTTTCACTTGTAGCTAACACACACCACTACTCGTAGGAAGGCCTTTGTCGGGGTCATTCGTTCATAATTGGCCGAGAGCCCACTCGAGAGTAGCCCGCATGGGCAGGTGAAGAATCTTTTGCCCGTTTCTGGGAGTGCCAAACGTGATAGCCTCTTCGGACCGCGGCGATTACAGAACCTATACATCACCGGCCTCAACAGGTACCTACAGCAGAAGGTCGAATTTGGATGGGATTAAAGTTCAGGGTGATCGTTCGTTTCTGTTAACTTCTTCGTCTTCAAAGGACATAAGAACAGCACTTATTCTGTTCTACTGGAACTGTTACTTTAGCTTGCGTTACATAATGAACTTTTGTTCTTACGAAATGGATGATTTAATAACTACTCGCACGCACACACAAAAGCAATCATACATGATCTCAAAATTCTTTAAATAGTGCGTATCTTATTTACTACAAACAGAAAAAAAAATGTGTAATTAGAATATTTTTCTCAAGAATAAGGTCTATACTTACTGAATATTGCGAAATAAACTTTGGTTTATTTGCTTTTACTTTAGGGGAGATGGGAGGTAAAGAAAGCAATGACTATGACTGTCTCCTTTTAACAAAATTTTCCACAACCACACAAAATCATGAACATTTCTAATTTTTTAATTCTGAAAAGGGAGAAAAATCTAGTAAAAAAACACCGAATACTCATTCTTGAAAAAGTCGCAGACAATCTTTACACAATTAAAGTAATCCTATTAAAAATTCACTAAATTAAAAAAAAAAAATGCAAACCTGTTTAAGTAAATTGGAATAAAAAATGTTTATAACCCTTTTGTTCTATTTATGTATCTCATTTCATTTCCATAATACATCTCTTCCTATGCCACATATTAAAATATTCCTTAACGAAAGTGAAAACAAAAGTTGTTAATCTGTTTGCCGAACGAAAAAATAATAATTAAATACTAGAGAAAGTAAGTCTCTTTGGTTGAAAAATTATCTTTAACTACCTTCCAGAACGAATCTACGGTCGATTAAATAAGATTAAAAATTCGAAATCTAAAACAGAATATGAAGCATGAAATACATAATCCCCTTTTTTTGTTGTTGCTATGGAAACACCAGTGGCTCATTGAACTCCAGTGTTGATGTCGGTACAACCAAGAAAAAAAGAACTTCCTATTTCGGAAGGAAAAAAAAAGGAATATAATAATAATAAATCTTTTCTTTTTCTTCTTTTATCTTAAATACTTGTCGAAATCCTTTTATCTAAGGAGTCCTTTGGCATTGTTTGTACGACCATCGAAGCGTTTTGAAGAAGATTTCGTTTGCACAAGATATTTGCTAGCTGGATTATTTCTTTCAGAGACTATTCGGAATGCATCCTCAGAAAATATATTCAGTAATTTAAAAAAATGTTTCGGAATGTTTTAGAGGACTTATGGAGATATATTAAATGTTATTGACTTCTGCTAATCCTAAAACAGCTGTTGATATTTGACCCTTATTCAATTCAAAAGTATAATTCCCTAATATAATTTTCTCACATCTTAGTCATGTTTTCTATTTTTTTTTATTTAATTAATACTAAAGAATGTTTACATTTATAATTTTATTTTCACATTAAAAAGCATTGCTTTTTACTATCCTTATATCAAATAGTTGCTTCATAAATATTTTCAATATAAGAATTAATTCTATTTTTTATTCAGCCATTTTTTCTAGTAATGCATTACGAAATACAGATATAACTTTTATATGTTTGAATAGTAATTTTACACATAAACTGGAATCAGTCGCTAACGAATGCATATAGAATTAATATAGTCCATGCATTTCAAAATACATCAACGTTTTCATTTTTACAAAATGCAATAAAATTTCACTAAATGACTTTTTCAGCTATCAAATCTCTTAAACATTTCCCTTTTCATTTAAAGAAAAATATTTCATTATGCATTTTTACATTTCATTCACTGTATTTAAAAACGAATTCTAAGAATAATGGATACTTTAAATAGTGGGGAGTGCACATAAACAAAATATCCCTGCATCCAACAAGAAAATAATACAGCAACCTTTCAATATGTTTTACAAATGTTTATTACGGTTTTTTTTTTTTTTATGAAAGCTAAAGATCTATTCCATATGTTCAAAAATTGAAGAAATAAGTAATGAATTTTATGATGAACTTTGCTATGAAGCCATGTTTATAAAGAATCTTTGAACCACGAGTAAATGAACTTATTTTCTCTCCTGAAAGCATTTCTAGATACTTCCTTGAAAATAATTGGATGTATATACAGATCCATTAACTCTCTGATGCATGATGTACAAGATTTAATTTCTAAATTGTTTATTCCATCCTCTTTTAATTGAGTCTCTTTTTCCAGTACTTGCACTTATAACAATTTTAAAGCATAATAAGCTCATCATCATTGGTTTGTCTAGTCATGAGGTAGAAGCTTTGATTAGAAAGTAATCTTTCATTTTAAAACAGCTCTGTCTTGAAATATCAGTGAAAATGAGAGTATCCAATTTTCCAAGTGTCTAAAATATTTTTAAACTTAAATTAATTTTTCTACAAGTATATATGGATATTTATAATCATTATTAAAATACAAGATTTTTTATTGTACATACATATATACATGTAATTATTATGAAGGGTTATTCAAAATGAATCATCTAATTTCAAAATGCTATATTTTCATAAATGAGTGACACAGAATGATAAGTAATACATGAATGCATATCGAAAATATGAAAGTGTTTTCACGAGTGTTCTATATAACTTCCTTAAATTACACTTATAATGTCCATTCGATATGTAAATACCTACCAAATACATTGTAAAGTGCCAGTGGTAATTGATTTTGCAGCAACAGAAATCATTTGTTCACATAAATGTGTGGGTAATGGTAAAGCATACATTTTATCTTTTGCAAACTCCAAAAGGAAGAAATCGCATGGGGTCCTATCAGATGACTGAGGTGGCCTCAGCTGTGTAACATCAAGTCGTCCGCCCTCGGCGATCAATTCAATTGTGAGGTAGCTCCGAGAAAGCTTCTAAAACAGTTTTCGTGAAATAGCTTCACGAAGAATACACGAGGGTCATCTATTGTCGACAGTATGAAACTTCTACAATTTTCTTTTGAGTTCATGTATTACTTATCATTCTGCGTCATTTGTTTTTGAAAATATGGAATTTTGAAATCGAATGATTCAAAATTCCTGTACAATTAGCATAATTTTGTTTATTTCAGCAATTTTATAATTATATTTATTTTCTCTAGTTTGTTTGTAGTAAGTTTTGTTCTTTAGGCTGATCTATCATGTTAAAAATGTTCTGAGTTTTGAAATTCAAAATTAATTTGCTATGCATTTTTGCATTTTCTGTAATGAAAATAATTATTTAAAAAATTAGTAATATTTTGTTCGTTTTTTTTATTCAAGCAGTAGTAAATTTTGGATAGGGTTGAGTTTTACAAAATTGCCTTAAAATTCGGCATTGAATAATGCACATTTTCATATATTTTTTTCCTTTGTTTTTATTGTGATTCGTTTGTTTTACAGTCATCATTAGAGTGCTTCATTTATTTCTGTTTCGTTTCATGTATCGTCAAACAAGTCTTTCTTCTTCCAAGTCATTTCTCTACGGTTTGAAGAGAAGAATTTTTAAAAATGCAATGCTGAATTCTTTCAAGCAGAGAACAAATAACCTCATAGTGCTCTAGAAGAAGAAAAAAAAAAAAAAAAAAAAACGAAAGAAAATAAATTTATACAATTCTAATACTACTCTAACTATTTTGTTTTAAAATACTACTTGGATATATCTCTGTATTTCTCTGTCTATTATCAATTCTTCCTAGCTTTGAAAAAATGGATAAAATCTTTGTTGCTATTGTTCGTATCCAGAGTCAATTTAAGTTATTTTACAATAGATCCATAAAAAATATTGCTGTTTTTCCTCATTCAGTATCCCGATGTACAATTTGTTCGATTTTAAGCATGTTCACATAATACTCAGGGATCATATAAGTTCAAATTCGACAAAATCCAAATCATCAAACAAAGACAAAGGCCTCTCCAAATAATTCTCGAATTTAATCCATCGACAAAGGCTTGCGATATAGTTTAAACAGAGTAGGAGGGGCACCAGGAAAAAAATTAGTTGCACTAACAAAACACTTATTCTACTGTGCTGACAAGAGAATACTTTAATTGATCTTCAAACTGGGCTAATAAAACTCCCCCCCCCCATCCCATTCCCGGAACACCCCCAAACAGAAGAGGAAGTACAAGCACTTTCCTCTTTCTCAAAAATTAAAGAAAGGTACGTCCATTGGCAACGAGGAGACAAAGACAAAGAAAAAAAAAAGAACGAAAGAAAAAGGCGCGAAATTAGGGCAGCTGCTCTTTTGTTCCGCTGTGCGGTTCACAGTTAACACTTGAGGTACGGGTTGGGCAGGTGGACATCGACCTTCGGAATAAGTTTGAGAGATTTTTACAAGTAGGTGGTGGAACGACAACGCCCGGCAAGGCCCTCGTCGATGCCCATTTTTGAGTTTGAGGAAGAATTCCTTCTTTTGGGTTTGAGATCGAACAGTTTAGCGATTGTTTTGATCAAGTGGGTAGACTTGTCCAGATAGTGTGGCATTACGGGAATAATTGGGAAGACAACTATTACTGCTTCAGGGTTTTCATTATAGATTACTATCTTGTACTCAGATCATAAAAGATTTTTTTTTTCAAATATAACAATTTGATTTTCATTTGAATTAGAAGTTGATGTAGGTGACCATCGTAAGCAAAAGCTGCACAAGCAAGAATAATTACAAGGCCAATTAACATTGGGTTTCACTGATAAAAAGAATGAGTTCTTTTAAATACTTTCTACTCAGGGTACTTATATGAATATCAAACAGTATGATATATAAGAGCTTCCAGAGGGGGGAAAATTAGATTTTAAATTTTCAAATGAAAATAAATCAAATTTAAGTTTGCGTACAGAGATAAGCTATTATGTATGGAGTATCTTATTGAGTTGAAAAGAAAATGGTTAATTTTCTTGTTTGGTTTAAATAAAAAAATATTTGAGCTTTGTTCAAGTATAATAAAACACTTGTTGAATGCCTCTATAATTAATGGAATGACGATTTTCCGCGCTTAGAAATTCTTAACTTTCAATTGATCACTATGCCTACATTAAAAAAAATTTCATCTTTCCAGAAACTTCTATGCTTGTTGTGAAATATAAGTAAAATTATAATGAAGGTTAAAAAAATCAGCACCTCATTTTGTGCTTGATTTTATATCATAATATTTAATTAATAATTTAAATGCATAAATATTTTAGGTGAAAGTGTCATGTATTACTCTAGAAATGCGAGGCGGTATGGTACAGTTTTTATAATTACTAAGAAATAACCGGGATATCTGGATTAAGTTTATTCTACATATTAATTGGTCCTTAAGTACATAATGCTGTAAATGACAGCTATTCATTTTTATTTGTTTGATTTCAAGAGGCCGTACAAAAAAAAATAAGCCGTAGTATGGAAATGATAGTTCAATTTGCAATGTTTTACTGAGATGACTTTCGAAACGCCAAAAAATGCTGGGAGAAATATATAACTCTGGTTGGGATAGCCAGATAAAAACGTTGGATATATTAGGCTATCCGAACATAAAATGTTGGGATAGCCTAAGGTAATAATTAAACTTGACAATACTGCGGGTTACTTCGTCTTATGATTTGTTCTACGAAACCAAACAAATCAACATTAATAGCTTTAATTTTCAACATTATGTTCATGACGATCAATTAATTTACAGAATAAATTTCATCCGGATATCTAGGTTATTTCTTTGTAATAATTAAAACTTTACTATACTTCTCGTATATCATTATTTTGTGACAACTTGACGATTAAGGCAAAACAGATTGATCAATGCATTGCTCCAAAAACTGCATAAGTTAAAATAAAGCATTTACAAAAGCCTCAATCGATAAACTTTCTCAAATGCACGTTACAAAGCATGCAAAAATAATTTTATTTGCATCATATAATTTATTTACGAACATTCATTCCTCTTACATTTTTATCATTTTCTTTTTCTTTACTATCGTGCCATGATCCATGACGAGTTAATGTCAAAAGAGAACAGAGGTTATTCTACTTTGTTTATCAGATTTCTTGTTTTTCGCTTTTTAAATCTTATTTGTTCCTTTTTTGTTTTAGTCAGATATGCCTGGCTGACTCGTTTATAAAGGTGTAAATATTACGCAATACTAAAGTTAAATATACAGGAGTTTTTTATTGGATTGTTATCTTTAGTGTTTGTAATGTAATTGAAAAATACAGTCTTTTTAGAATAAAGCAGTTACTAACTGATGTGAACGAAGTGAAAAAACTGAAACTAAATTAACTATTAAATTGCTATTCAGTATTGAATTGAGTTTTTTGGTTTAATTTATCATTTCAAACAGACAAATATTCTGAAAGCTTATCTTCTGAAGGCTTTTTAAATATCTCTACCTCTTACCTATTCCTTTACGTCATTAGAGAGGAGTGCCAGCTCAGGTCTCGTCACTTGACCGAGGTTCAAAATTACGAGGTCCGGTCGCCAATAGCCCTCGTGTTGCTTTTAGTGCGACGTCAATCAAACCAACCAACTTTTACATTATTAATAAAAATATGTTTCAAAATAAGGAATAAAACGTTCGAAATTATATGTTCGATGCATAAAAAAAATTAAACGGAGATTTTTTTTAAGTGAAGTTTACCAAACGTTGCGATATCCGTGATTTTCTCTTCATTAACTTTGGGGATGTTTTATAAAATGAATCGCGTAAAATAAAGCTTCAACTCAACCAAATAATACATGATCTCGCAAATTAAACGAAGTAATGAAATGTAGTAAATTTAGTTAAAAATACGTAGTGAAGCCTTGAAAGAGGTTGGAAAGTTGGACGTTAGTGGTTAGAGGATAGTTATTCATAGCGAGTAATCGTAGTTGACGCGTGTGAACTTGCATCCATAGCTGAAGGACTGTTAGAAGAACTTTTATTTGATGAGCGGAAACTGGTATAACCATTCAAATCCCTGGGATTTGAAAATTAACTCACTCGAAACCGAGTATGCTGGTAATAATGATCATTAATATTGACGTTCGACTAGATTACAAAAGCGTTGTAATGAAACAGACTGAGAGGGAGTAGTTCTGCATACTCATAACTTGATGATTTAAAAATTGAATCAGTTTTTTTCCGACGTCTCTTCATTATATTATGAACTTCTTCGTTTCACAATTGTTTGTTTTTACTCCGTAGCAATGAATACTGGAATTATTAACGGAAAGTTGTTACAACTTCTTCCTGTGATCTCCAGCAGAGTCTATCTAAACTGAAAATAAAATAACTAAAATTACATGCCATCTATTTAACTATTTCTATTATGTTTTCTTGGTAACACAACCAGTATTTTAAAAGATGTCACGTGATTGAAATGCTAAAAGTCTGAGCAAAGTTTTTTGTGTGGTGTTTAATCAACTAGTATATACATATAAAACACATTTTGTAAAACATATTCTGGTGTAAAGTAACAACATCAATGTCTCTCTAACTAAAAAGGATAAGAGGAAAAACTAGACATTAATTAATTTTGATTCTACAAGATAGTCGGCGTCTGCATATGATGCATAGCAAAGAAAAAATATTTTCAAGGTTATGATCATCACATTTCTATATCAAAAGCCCGCGAAATTTATTCCAGAAATTGGCAAAGTCTTCAAATATCAGATTTCTTATAATAAAACAATGAATCATTTCTCAAATAATTCATTTAATAGCCTTGATTATTTTAAGACGAATTGCAAAAACTATGGTTAACAAATTTCTCCTTTTTTAAAAAATCAATTCGGAAATGTATCTTGTTTGTCATTTGAAAAGCGAGTAGGTTGCTTGCAGATTTCTTAGGTGTGGTCTGTACCAGGAGGAGATTCTTTTGGACATCTAGTACGTCCTTCGTGGCTCTTGATTGATTCCGGTTACCCCCGTTAATGTTCCCACTTTCAACCTACACTCTTTGTGGATATCATTATTGAGTAAAAAATAGCCGAAGTAAAAGGCAACTCTGAACAAATCCATGCATGAAATTATTCTTAAATTATACCCTTTATATCAGTGTTTTTCATTTTTTAGATTTTTCCCGTCTAGGGTTTCTCATTCCATACGAGTTTTCGCTAATCTCTAGATTCCAGGATGGGGAGAGGGAGCAGATTATTATTTTGAGTTGTTGTGTAGAACGTATTTAACTATATTTAAGTCTTATTATTCGCCGAATTAGAATGATACGCGAAGCTATAATAATTATTTTCTCTTAATAAGTTTCTTCTGCTCATAACTGTTATTTTAATTTTCGTAGAATAAATGAATGAAATTTTTGCTTTCCAAAGTTCCGATAAACAGCTTTAGAATACATAGCGCATGTTATCCTTTTATTGCTCTAAGCCCTACTTTATATTATTTGAGGGTGACTCAAAAGATACCTTTTTTGGACGTTAGATGGTGCTTCTCATGAAAGTGCAGGTTACCATTGTGTGCTTCTATTTATTAAATAATGCCAAAATAAATGTGAATTTGATTTATTGGTTAGTGGATTCGAATGTGAATTGGAAGCCATTTTCTGTTAAATAAAATTTGATTTTTGCCGCGATGAATTGTCTTCGTTATTTTGAGTCGAATGTTCACCTTCGATGAGACCAAAACTCATCATTATACCTCAGAAGCCAAACGAAAATCCAAACAATAGGTTGCTTTCGATGAAATTGCTCCAAAAAGGGTTAAAACAGACAGAAAAATTATGGCGAAAATGTTTTGGAATGGGAGGGGCGTTTTACTCATGAACTTATCGGGAAAGGGGGAAAAGACCAAGGACAACAGTACAGTGAGTTACCCCATTCCCACTTCCTATTCCTAATACGGAAACTTTTTGAATCACCCTGATATTAAAAAATCCATAAACGAAGCATTGAAATAAAAAAAATCAGAAAAATAAAGATATTTGTTAAAAGCAATATTAAAGTCGAAAGCATCTTGTGAAATAAATTATGAAAATAAATGTTCAGTCGTGATTTGTTCAATGCTGACAATTTACTTTATTTTTATAGAATTAAATGTTTTTACCAGTTTCTTACCAACTTTATTTCATAATGGAACAATAAAATTAATTATGAACACTAAACAAGCCATAAGTAAACAACTATTATAGTCAGTTTATTCGTTACTTACTCACACTATCTAAATGCAACATTTGATACAAAATATTTAAGTTCGATTTTTGGAAATGTTCTCTTTTTTTACCCCGTTTAGAAGGAAAAAAATAAGTTGAAGAATTAATTTTGGTTTATAATACCGGAATAATAAATTTCATCAATGTGCATAATTAAAAAAAAAACCTTTAAAATTTTGCTTCTTGATTTTACCTATTAACCTAATGATTTATCTGATTTAACTACATTTTAACGACTGGATTTAACAATGGCGATGACATCACGAACAGCAATGCATTTACTTACAAACAACAAAAACGAATAACTATTGCCTTCGTAAAACAGAAACCCTTTGAAGCAAGACGAAACTTGAAATAAGGAACTCATTTTAATTAGTGAAGTAATGCCAGGTCGTGTGTTGAAACATTTTCGCGGTCACGGTTTCTTACACGTATGAAGAAGAATAAGTTCCATATCTCCTCGTACCTAGCTCGTCTTCGAATAGTATCCTTAGGAACAAAAGAATTATTTAATTGGGGGTAACTTTCTTAACAAGCTATGCATCATTTGAATACAAAAGTTAACAATTTAACAGAACAGTCACTTAAACTACCCATTTGGATGCTTTATTCACATTAGTTTATCTTTACAAAACTTCCATATTACTGTATTAAGTAGTTTTTGCTGTAGTCAAATAATATTGAGACTAAGTATATTAAAAATAGCTCCTTTAGACCAATAGATATAAAAAGAAATTTATAGAATTTCTTCTGTATCTGATTTCTTAGATACATCGATACAATGGAGATATTTTTGTTGCACAATGAATCATTGTTTTATCTCCAATGACGATTTAAATCTTTCCTAAAGTATTAACTATAATGAATTTTGTATGAATGGACCGTCGAGGAAATACGCTATTATACTGGATGAATAGAACATCTATTCTTTTGATAGTAAGTCCAAGATTAATAAAAAAAACTGTAGTTTCTTTTACTAACCACTGTGGATAAGAATTGTACTTCCGCAATGATATAAATAAAACAATTCAAACTGTTCTTTTCTTGTGCTAAATAGAAATTTAGGAACTAAATTCCAAATCGTGTCTCAAATGTTTCAAAGATTCTTACAAATAATCGATTTATGTCATACACAGTATTAAATAACATAAATATTTCAAATTTCATTTGAAATAGTATTCAGGTAGTTGAGAATAGAAATAAAGAAATGACTAAAATCATCTATGATTATTTTTAATATTTCGATTTAATGAATAAATGTTTTTAATATTCATTTTCTTTTTATGAAAAGTTTAAATGTTATAATGTAATTGCACTTAACTTTTGTTAATGAAATTTAATTCTTTAATACTGTAACGAATTGTCTTCGTTATGATTCAGAGACATGGTGACGCAATAATGATCGGCAATAAGACTTTAAAAATTTTATTCATTGAATAAGCATTATCAAAATAAATAAATAATGCCGAGTAGTTTATTAATCCTGTCCTTAACCCAATATTATAATGAAGAATTCTACATATCTTAGTAAATCCAAGCAATAATCATATAATAACTATATCCGAAACCAGTAGACTTCTAGTGACAGGATACGAGTCAGGTATGTGCGATTAATATATGGTCTCAACCAATATAGTAATTCCTATGAATCTCTTCCTAATCCCTCTATCTCCCAAGTCCTATTAATTGCACTTCTTAAAAAGTAATGCTAATTTACATATATCACTGTTCTTTCACTATGTGGGCTTCTCTTGTCAAACATCATTGTAAATCATCTGTTGAAATTAGAGAATAGAGGGCGCTGCGCGCCATACGAGAGGCTCTCTAGGGCAGTTGTAACTGCCTGCCTCGAGTGATTAATATGTTTTGAAATTTAATAGAGAATATATTTTTTCTGTTTAAATGTTTTGTGACATCTTAGGAATAAATTAATTTACTGATGTCAAGGAATTGAGTTTATTTTCAACCCATGATTTGAAAAGCCATCTGCTTCATATGTAAGCGAAATTTCTATTATTCTAAATTACAAATTTCTAGTGTTAATTTACACAGCATCCCCTGGGGTTAGTTAAAGGGAAATGTGCGTAAGAACCCGTTACAAACTCAGTTTAAAAAGAAATAGTGAATAGTGAAGTGATAGAAGTTTGAGCAATTAAAAACTCTAGATTTTTCTGCATACAATAATACATTTTACGGAAACAAATCGAAGCGAAACATTCGTTGTGGGAAAATAAAAAAAAAGTTAATTCTTTAGGGTTAACAATGTGGAACAAGTAGTATTAATTAAATTTTGTTTATATAAATTTATTTTAATTTGAAAATTTCCTTAAATAATCAATGAATTTGTATAATAAGAGTACCATATCTGCTTCAAAACTTTTAATAGAGATGAAAAATAGTGAATGTTGTGAAAATATAGGGAATGTCCTAAAATGTAAAGTAAATTCTAAAAAATCACACAGTTGAAATACTGTGTAAAAGAAAATAAATTCCGAAAAAATTTTAATCAAAACTTTTCAATCTAGTCTCTTCAAAATAGTGATTATAATGATGAAAAATTATAATATTTATGTGGTATATTTAATAATAAAACATTCCATGCAGTTTTGTATAAATTTAAAAATAGAAAATATTAAATATTTATTTACAAATAAAAAAATTGATATAAACTGTATGCATTCCATATTTTTTCTTACATTTTGTATATCCTTAAAGATATAAATATTGTTTATAGCCCAAGATTGTTATTGAAACAGTTGATTTGGCAAAGGAATTCGAATTCATCTCAGTGCTATCGGGCCGTTCTGAAACGACCATACGAATATCACTGATAGCAAATCTAATAATAATTTATTATCTTCATTATGGACCTTAAATTTGACGCCAGCTTAATTGTAATGCTTTGATGCATGTATCTCATTCATTGTTAAGCTAAAACCATATTTTGGTCTTCGATACAATCTGCTTTTCTACGCAAAATATATCTTCTTGGCTTATAACTCCGTGGAGTGTTTCAGAATTAATTTGCAGTTATAATTTATATCAAATTTATATTTACTAGTTATGAAAAAATTTCATTCGTATTTGTTGTTCATTCAACCCTTTACTTGTATTGATATTTCAATTCGGGGAAGCTAGCTCATAGTTAGAAGAGTGTTTCTACTGAAGAAAATAGAATTATAGAGAAAATGGGAAACTAGTTTCTTTTATATACCAATGAGCATTTTTAATTCAAAGAAATCTTTCACACTACGATAAAAATATGAAAAAATGAATCATTTTTCTTTCTCAACTATTTACCTTATAATATACAATAACATTACCACTAATCGAACACATTAAAAAGTGAAAAATTATTTGAAAATTATTATTGAGTAAAGCAGAAAAGTCAAAACTCATTATTAAATATATTTTATGAATTATTTTAATATGCGCCATACCTTTTGATTCCAGTCAAAGACCACCGTACAAAATAATGGAAATTGATGCATATTGAATTTGTCGTGTTACTTACTCGGGACATGGATACCAAGAATGATGCCACCTCAGTGCCGACTTCTTCGTCTGATTCTGACTCAAACCTGTGTAAAAAATTGAGTAATAATACGAAGCCTACAGCGTTTATAAATTAAATTAAAAATTCCGACCTGTTACTAAAAGTCTGAAGCTTGGTGTAAGCATTGAATTTCCAGCAGTTTAAGTTTCCACAATTAAAGACATTGAACAGTAAGAGAATTCATGCTTCATTTTAAAGCCTACATATTTTTGTAAAATGAAATTGTGAAAATAATTAATTGTTATAACAGCTTGATCGTCAAATCGAGGCTCAAAACTATGAGTTTAATGGGCTGTGTTAAGCAGGTATTAAGGTCTTAATTTGAATGAGATATCTATTAGCCACAAAGGGGACTTTTGTTTTCGTACAACCACAAAATGTCATTCTTGACCCCTTTTTAAAATACAGTGGGAAATGCACGTGACTTGTGTTTAACCCAATTGGATTTTTCCAACCATTTCACAATAATTTCAGTATGAATTTTCAGTTTGAATTGTAATTGTCTTCTTGAAATATTAGTATTAAGAATAGAGATTAATATGGAAAGATTTCTTTTTCATTTTAGCAATTGCTACATTTAGCTTAGGATATATTCAATTTAATAATTTATCATTTGCTTTATTTTTAATGTGTCTGAAAAGAATATTAGTGTTCACTTCAATATTTTATACCTTGCTTTAATTCTAATATTTAATTGAATAATTTAGTAATTATTTTTTTTAAAAAAATTAAAAGTTTCTTTGATGGCTAAATCTGTTCTTTGCCGAACTTTGCATTGAACAATTTGTGGAGCACAGAATTTTAATAATTTATTATAGCTGGAACAGTTTTTTTTTAAATTCAAATTACAAAGTTTTCAACTTATTTTGTCCGTTGAAAAGATATAATTTATTGCAATTATCTAAAGAATTCTCTCTATTACTTAAAATATTACATAGCATTTAAATATAGAATTACCATTTTAAGTATTTTCTCAGATTTTCGGAAAAGTAAACAGGGTGCTAAATTTCTTTTCAGTTGATTAGTTTAACAAAATCAATTTTCACTGAACTTGAAAATCAATTACTACCCATTATTCTTAAAGGATACCATCTGAAATCCTCTGTACAATTTTAATTGATTCTGAGAGTTTATTTATTAAATTTCTAATCTATTGATTCTTATTGTTAGTGCTGGGTTCAATAAGCTGAAAGTCAATGGTATTAGGACAAAAAAAAACGTAGTAGATAGAATTTCCAACAGTATCACAAGAACAAAGATATTAATTACAAATGAAGTTTGTAATTGATATCTATAAACGTTTATACAAGTTATCCAAATTTTGAAAATTCGAAAAGAAAAATTACTAGGTCCGTCGTCTATAACTCTCGTGTGTGACGTTATACGACAATCAATCGAAAGAGAAAAGAATTCGAATTTCTATATTCACGTCATCCATTAAAAGCTTTTGTTCGATTTAGTGAAAAAAGGGCAAAACCTACGTCCATCAAAAAAGTCAACCATCATACAATTTAAAAAAAAGAGAAAAGATTGATAGCACGAAAATAAATCATTGTCAAGAAAGAATACGAATTTTAAAAATACAACAAAAAGGTTTAATAAATTCCAGATTATTTCACTTTCAGTAAAGAAAATTATATAAACGTTTCTACGCAAAAATATCTTTGATATCTAAAGGTTAAAATGTAGTACAGTATACAAACATATTGCAACAAAGTTTTTATTTATAGCTAAAATAAAACATTCTTCGGTATCTATTTCTTATAAATGCACTATTTACAAGAAATTTGTAAATATTCCATAATTTTAATACCAAACGAGAAATTTGTAATGTATTAACAGCATACTTTTCATTCCGTCCAGAAACCCATTTTATGGTAAATTTAAGTCACATTACCAGAGGAAAAGAATTCCAACGGAAAATCGTTTTTGCTCTGTAATCTCTGATAGATGTCGCAAACGATTCACCTTGCATTATGCTTTGTTTCGTCCTGACGTTTAACCTCCAACCTTTTCCTTATGGGTTGGAATAGAAAGTAAGCTTTCGGAAAGATGGTCTTTGGAACCATTAACAGATCTTTAAAGTCGAATTCGGTTTTGGTTCGCTGCTTTTTTGTTCCCACAACTAATGGGAATTTAAGGGAGGAAGAGATACGGGAATCAAACCGTTGAGTATTTCGTTATTCTTTTCTTTTTGACGGTAATGATGATTTTTTTTTTCTTATCTCTGAAGCGAAACGGGTTTTTAAATGTCGTCAAACATTATCTGATGCATTTATAAATTTTCGTTATCAAACTTCAACGGTTATGATGTAGCTTGTTAATTTTAGTATTCAAATGGTCAAAAATAATATTTTGCCTGTGCTGAGAACTAGCATGGCGTAGAGATTTTGAAATAAACTTTCTTTACAAGATTTTTTTTTCTTGCGTTTTAGACACCGATTTTAAGAAATATCACTATTTTATATTTGTTTACTTTATTAATGGTTTTTATACTTATTTTTAGCACAGCAGTCAAACATCAAATTATATATTTAATATTTGAAATGTACAAGATTTAAAATGCAAACTAGTGCCGATGTAAAAGAGAATCAGCTTCAGACACATACTACGCATATTTGAAAACAAATATATAATTGCATCCGTTAATATATTGAGTAAATAGTATCTGTTAATATTTAGAACATTTGTTAAAACTCAGTTTTTTAAAATCGGTTTATATATATGTTGACTTCATAAATTAAAATGTTTTCAGCGTTTTTTTTTTTTTTGTTCCAGCCCTTAATGTCGAAATTTCTTATGGTAAATTTTAAGATATGAAGAGTTATTAAACATTTTTATTCATGCAGAATTAGATTTCTAAGAAAATCCAAAATTACTAATTTTAAGAAATTTTTTTAAAAAAATTACGCTACATATTAATACAATACTTTATAAATCGTAGTTTTCTTTGGTGTAATTATATTTACATTTCGGTAAATTATAAGAAAATTATACATGCATTTTTAATTTCTTTTGTTTTTTTTCTGAATGAAGAATCGTAAATAAAAATTGATTTTCTTTTTGTAGAATTATTAAGAATAAAAAAAAATGCAATAGTTTCATTAAAAAATTACAATAGTACTTTCTTTAATATTTACATCAGGAATTCTTTCCTGGACTATTGACAAAATATCTTACTGATCATGTGCTCTTGATTAGCAGTGTTTCGAATATGTTCACTCTTTGATTTAAAGCAAATTAGTCTTAAGATAACAACATTCAAAATAACTTTATTGTGCGATGAAGAAAAATTATAAGAATCTCTCACTCTCCGTTCTCTTAATATTTCGTTTCATTTTTCGAACTCAAGAGAGGAGGGGGAATAGGAATTTCACAATTCGAAATAAATTATATACCTTCTCATGAAAAAATAAGACTTTTTTTTTTTACATGAGACAACTTTGAATAAAATTCTATTATGATAAATGAACTGAAATATCTTTTTAACTATTCAATAAAATTCCTTAAAAAGTTTAGGCTTAAAACTTAATCTTCTAAGTTTCTAGTTATCAAAAAAAATTTATTAACATATTTGAATCATTTTATAATCAGATTATTAATCAAAATAATTTTTTTTTATTTTATGTCCTCGGCTGTATGAAGAGACAATTTTTTTTTTTCATGTAACGTTTTATTTTTCAATTGAAAGTCTACATAATTAGCCAATAATTTTTCTTTTATTCCATTTTAAACAAAAGTACACTTGCTATACAAGATAAATATAACCTTTGTCTCAAACTACAATATTGTATGATGCTTTTGTTTAATTTTATACCAAACAATTCTTTGTCTGTGGCTCTTCTTCTTCGGTGACATATTCATCTGGTAAACTGACCTAGTAAGACTTATTGTTGTTGTTGTTCATCCATTCAACAGGGAATGGAAGCTTTTGAAACCAATGCCTCAAAAATCATAAAAATGGCTTCAGAAGTGAATTGTTCTATGGATACTAACTTGTGACCCAGTGCTGAAATGATTTATATTCACTTGTGTCGAGTCGCCGAGCAAAGATTCAAGGAGATCTTCATTGTTAACAGGGTGGGTGTCATGATCGGTCATGGAGAAATGGCCTACATAAAACATCTTGATATCGTGCATCTCTCAGCAGTCGATATTTTTCAAGACTTTTCAATGTCATCGTCGGCAGACCTAATTGAAATGCGAATTTATTTTTGAAGGATGAAATTGTATTTCTTCAAGGCTGACATTTCAAAAATGTTTGAAGAACACAATGGATTAGCTCTTAAACGTTGTAACTAATTCAAGTCCTTCAGTACGACTTTTATGCATGTTTTTATTTCCGTAGAAGAGCAGAATTTTCTTAGAAGAATTTCAAAGTATTAAATTTTCAAGGTCATTAGGAAAATATCTGCTACTCTGCAGAGTTCTGGAAAAAAAAAAAAAGAGCAAAAGGATGGATTTTCAGTAACTCTCTGCAGACAAACTTCGAAAAATATGTATGAAAAGCTTGACTGAAGAAGACATATAATCATAAGTAAAGTTACATAACAAGTACTTATTGCAATGGATTTCGAAATATTTACGAGGGTAGTTCAAAAAGCACCCGAATTAGAAATGGAAATGAGATAACTCACTGTAGTATTGTGCAATGATGATTTTTCCATTTACTAAACAGTCCATGAGTGGGGCGCCCTTCTCCCCATCCCCCAAATTTCCCCTGTGTATTTTCTGGTCAATGAGACCATCTTTGCCTTCTTTGGAGAAAATTCATTGGATGCAACCCATTGTTTGGATTGTTGCTTGGTTTCCGATGGATAATAATGCATCCAAGTCTATCGATGGTAAAAACTCAACACGGCCGCAATCAGATTTTTATTTGACAGTAAATGACTGCCAAATCAAAACTAACATAGGAATCAATGTCTGATTTATTTCGTTTATTTCAATAAATAGCAGCACACAAAGATAACACTAACATGTCTCCGTGAAGTCATCTTTCGTCGGAAACAGGTACTTTTCGAATCATATTCGTATGTTTGGTTGAAGTAGTGTGTAAATGCATTTCCTTTCATTCAGTAAAATATGGTAGCTGTAGTGTTCTAAGAAATGAGGAAAAATTTTATCAATTCCCAAATTAAGATTTCCGATGTGTAAGAAAATCTGTGAGAAAGGTTATAATTTTTTTCAATAGATATCAGTACAAAAATCACTTTCCTTTTTTTCTTTTGTAACCCACTCGTTTAAGCCATTTTTGTTCTGCACCAGTGCATATATATATTTACAAACAATAAAGAGAAAACAATGAAAATATTCACTTGTTTAACATCTACTTTTGTTCTTATTAAACAGGAAAATGTTTAACATTTTTAACAAATATTTTAAAAGCTTGCAATAAGCTATTTCTCTTCCGCCAGTAATCATAAAGACGATTTGGAAAGCATTTAAGATAAGCAATAAAATTATTTATTATTATTTCAATATATCTACTAGTAAAAATTACAGATACATTGATTTTCATAACATATCAAGAACTGTTCTTAACAATTACATTTCTAAAACGTATTATATATTTCTAAAATTAAAAACACATAATTAAATGTTTAAAAAGAAATAATTCATTACCTTAAATAAACACCATACAAAATGAAATAAGACACATCAAAAATATCATTGGTACATTATTTTTTTTGTTAGAATAGTAAATGAATAAAAATTAAAACGCGAAGTTGTTGAGATAACATCTAAAAATTGTACAAATACATGAAAATTCATCACTCTTGGAGGACTAGTGAATCACAACAATTTAACATTAGTTTAATAGTTGTTTTAAAAAGAATAGAAATTCGCGTAATATTAGTCATCGTGCCATATGTTATTAGTTAATTTATTTACGAGGGTGGTTAAAAAAATTAACTTTTTGACGACAGAGTGAGCGTTATTAAACCTTGTTAGTGTTGTCGTTGTGTGCTGCCACCTGTTAAACGGAGCCTAAACAAATTGACACTCATTTGTAGGTTAGTTTTGTAGTGACAGCTATTTGCTGCCAAGTTGAGTTGTCACCGTCGCTGAAACCTGGATTCATCATTATACAAGTACATCGAAACTAAGCAATAATTGAGCGAAAGGGTTGCTTTAAATGAATCTGCTCCAAATATGGGTGTTGGTTGGTTTTATTAACGTCGCTTTAAAAGCAACACCAGGGCCATTAGCGACGGACCTCGTTATTTTGAACCTCGGTCATGTGACGAACAAATATAGGGTGATAACAGGACAAATGAAGATGACGTTTGTTTGGGATTTGAAGAGTGTCATACTCACGGACTTCGTAGGAAAAAGAAAAACGATGGATGTGATGTGTACCCCATTCGCATTTCTCATTCCAAACACGAGTATTTTTAGAACAACCCTGGAAAAGAAAATTATTCTATTCTATTATTTAAAAACTCTAACAAGTTATTGTTTCTTTTTTAACAAAAAGCTTACTTTTGATATCTTGTTCTCTTAAAATAACTTAATTATACGCACGTTTCTAAACAAAACAAGGCTTTGACATAAATGTTAAAGCTGTCTTTGCCTAATGTCAAATATCCTAATCGAAACTTGGAACATAATTCGAAACAGAAAATCGTTCTACTTTTGATGAAAGTTTGTGACTTTGAAACATGTACATACGTTTATGATGCAGAGCCCTTAAAATTTAAGAACATTCCAAAAGAACGCCATTTTTCGTTTGAACACGTAAATTTCAAAATCTGATTAGCATAACAGTACAGGGGACGTAATATGGAATACATTTTACATCAGAAAATGAATTGATTCAGATAGAAATGAATAATATTATAAAATACGTTGCTTTCTAAAAGATAGGGATGTCAGAATATAAAATTAATGTTCAAGCGTTTTGCTATAGGAATAATTATGTTACAATTTTAGCTTCTATTCTTTAACATAAAGCGAAGACAGCCTTAAGAACTAATCATTTTCGACAGCGTTCAAACCATTTTTCAAGCGAAGATAACGCTCATTTAAATGCCTACACCCACTAATATTACCTTGACCTTTTTTTGACTAAGACTTTCTTCAAATCGTATAGAAAAAGAGACTGCCTTCTTGAGCTTTGGCCCATTTCGGGTCAAGCCTTCCAAATTTTTCCTCCAACCCTCCATCAAACAAGACAGCTCTTCGGTGATTAATCCACAGCTCGTCGAACACTTGCTCGGAATCTTAGGTAGGGGGTGCATTTTTCAAACCTGAACTTTTGCCCAGTGCTCTGTTATCAACCTGGGGCAGCGCAAAAAGTTCAAGGAGCAATACACCTCATCATTTCGCTGACACCGACCTTCAAGTATATTATAACTAACTTCCTGATTCCCGATCTGCTTGGTGGTGAACTTTCGCCAGATTTTATTTTGATTTCTGTTTTGGAAGTCGTGTCGAGCCGCCCGCGTTATATCGTGCCTTTTGGGCCGTTTTCATGCGGAGGCTGGGGGAAGATTTAACTAAAGCTAAAGAAGTTGTTGTCGAGACTTTTGCGGAGGTAGGTGTAATGTCGAATCTTGTCGGCGTCGCTAATCTCTTGTGGAGAAAAAGGAGGAATGACCTCTTTTTTTTTATCGGTTTCTTATTTTAAGAGGAAAAAAAGCACTTTCGCTCAGGAAATGGTAATTACTGCGGGTCAGCTGATGTAAATGGCGATTTTTATGGCAAGAAACGTTGAGCAAATAACGACTTGCTTTTTTGGATAATCACAGTTTCAAAACTTTGTTGAAATTGATCATTTTCGTTATTGTTGGTTGGTCCATGGGTTTTTATTCACTGACCAACAGTAGACATAAATGTTGCGGTGACTGATTCGAACTAAGAAAGCTCTAAATCAGAAGCAGTATTAACCAATTTTTTTGACATATTAATGATGTATGTAATGAAGATTTCAAAGTAAGAAAAAAAAAATTTCAGTAGTTTTGAAGACCAATTGCCTTTCATAATTACAGCAGTAATTTCACCATATTAGTTTATTTAAAATATATTTTTTTATATTTCAAGTAATGCTTTCACAATCGTAAAGCATGTACTTTCAGCTAGTTTTAATTGTACAGTTACATCACAATCCAAATAATAATGTCCTTACATAACTCAATCGGGACACATGACTCGTTGTAAAATATTTTTATTGGTGTACAAAAAAAAAATATCGTTCCGAGTACAAATATTACTTTTTCCTAAATGAGTATCTAATTATAATTTCCTACCTTAGTCTTTGCTTTAAATTTAAAGCGCAATTTTTCTTGAGAATTTGTAGAATCGTACGGATTTGTTGACCATTGAATTAAATAAAAATTAAAATCTCAAACGGTAAACTTAAGTGAATGTGAAGAATTCACAATTTCACATCACATTATATAAACCATTTACACTACATTAATTTTAAATAACATAAAACAAGGAGGGATCTCAATTTCTTTGAAGAATAAATTATCGTGTCAAAAAGTCGTACATATGAACTTCTGAAAATCTAGAATTAAAAATTAATGATCTAAAATATTTTCGTTTAGAAAAGTGGCCGTGGTACCGTAGTAATTATGATCGCGAACTCGAGGCCCGCATTTTCCCCATCGAGTCGTGTATTCTAATCCTGATGCCAATTAAAGATTCACCGTGTAGCAAGGCAGGTATTCCTTAAATATGTCGGGTATTTCAAAATTTGTCACCTTTATTGGCGACTGATTTACATACATTGTTTGTGCTATGGTGTTATTCCTTGTTTTGACCGTCCTTGTTTCTCTACTTTCTTGCTTCCTCTTTAATTAAATAATTAGTATATTCTTTGAGCTTGACCATTCGACCTTATGAGTTAAATTTTTGCTGATTGGATGCTTGATTAGTATTTACACATGTGTTTTATCTAATTCAATAATAAACATCTCTCATATTTTGTATACTGATGTTGAAACTATTTTTACCAGATCATCTTCATTACAAATGAATTCGATGTTGTATCTTTAATGTTGTATGTTGGTATCTTTATTGAAGACATCTTGCACTCATGAAACTATTTAAAACCATATAATTATTATCGTACAATATCTACTGTGTGTATTTTCTCTAAAAACTTTTTTAAAATTTTAAGTGTTATTTATTTCCCCAAACTACCTGAATTTTCCCTTTTTTTCTGTATCGTTTCTTGTGTATATGTTGTGTGCTGTGTTTGGAATCAACTTTCCCCGTTTATGTTTCACCTGTTTGACAGATATTTTATAGCTGCACATATAATGCATTTTTGTCAGATGAAGTTTCCGTGTGTTGAGGGATATTTCTCCAAACCCTTGTTGGTGAGATTGGTCCTCTTAAGTGATACATAATCAATAAATTAGCTTGAGAAAAAAAGTCACATTGCAAAGTAGAAGACGATGATTAAACAATGATGTTGCAAGGGGAAAAAATCAACTGTAATTTTTTTTTTCTACGATGATAATAATCATGGTAAAGTTAACATAAATGGCCTAGTAAACGTCTATATGTTATAGTAGTTGGTAAACAATGTCGTTGTCGAGGTATTGTAACAATAAACGAGACAAATAACAATAGTTTATTTATATATTTATATTCCTCATCACATAACTATTCTCTGGAAATGTAATTTTAGAACTACAATAATATAAATAATAAATCATTTCTATTTTTATTAATTTAAATTGGTTTCCAATCTTATACTCTCATTAGTCAAAATTAAAAATATGAAGGAACATTGCAAAGCTTTAATTATTACTAAGAAATAACCAAGATATCTGGATAAAATTTATTCCAAATATTAATTGATCCTTACGAACATAATAATGTTGTAAATTACAGCTATTGTTGTTTATTAAAGTAGGATGCCGTAGATTGAAGTAACCCGCAACATCATAAAGTTTTAATTA
This sequence comes from Nephila pilipes, assembly GCA_019974015.1. Taxonomy (NCBI): domain Eukaryota; kingdom Metazoa; phylum Arthropoda; class Arachnida; order Araneae; family Nephilidae; genus Nephila; species Nephila pilipes. The sequence goes on along the minus strand of BMAW01059320.1, from coordinate 522,659 downwards.
ATATTCTGGGATATCATTAAGTATATATTGTTCTTCACACAGACAATTATTCGTTTCTCTCGCCGTTTCTTGACCTTTCGAAGACCGTCATTGCGGAACTCAACAAATTGAACTTTTTCTCCATACTGTGGGTTACTACAATCTATGGCTTCCTGAAACCAAACCAATCGACACCAACAGCGGTAATTTATGTACAACATTATGTTCATAAGGATTAGTTAATCCGTAGAATAATTTTATCCATGAACCTCGGTTATTTCTTTGTGATAATTAAAACTTAACGTTATTTCTTCGTACATCTATCACCCGAAGGAGGACAGCCACTACTTTTAAGAACTGAAATTGCTTTCAATATATTTAGAAAGTGTAATTTTAGTATGTACTAATCTAAGCAAATGTTCATAGGCACTTTTTGAATTGTTTTTTTTTTTTTTTTTTTTTTCATGGTAATGCATTATTCCTAAAATATTTGAGATTTCATCGGAGAAAATCTCTTGCATTTTTTTGGACTTCATCTCTGAGAGCATCCGAGCAAATAATTGGTCTATTGTCGGATGATTGATGTTACTAGCTGTTTTCGTTGATATTGCAGCACAGTGGTGAATGTAGAATTCGAAAATCAACGACATATGCTTTTATGAATGCATGAATCGGGTTTTTATGACTCTCTAGAGGCTGTTTTCACCTAATGTTAATAAACCAGTAGAAATCAAACTTTGTATACTTTTTTCCAATTAGAAAAAATGCTTTAGAATGCATTACTTTTTTTCCCTCGTATCAAATCCAAAAATTATCTAAACACTCTTTTTTTTTCCTTACTTTCATTTTACGAAGCACCCATAATTCCGAAGAATTTTGATATTTTCGTAAAAATAGATATATCTCCAGAGGGAAAATGTCTACATTCCTTTTTATTTAGAGTTTATTTTATTGAAATTTTTAGTTCTTCTACTACATTATCTTCTTTAGCCTTTTTCTTTCATTCGAGGGCAGATCAAAAATTACCAGTGTTATAAATGGAAACGAGGTAAGAAGAGCTCACCGATCGTTTTTCCTTTTGTTCATTGGTATAAAGCTCTACGCGTCCCAAAATATCATCGCCATCACTTTTTCGATCGTCATTGCCTCCTTTGGAGCAGATTCACCAGATGCAACCCATTATTTGGATTATTTCTTGGTTTACGGTGTCCACAAAATCCGAAGCAGTAGCTAAATTCATAGGTGAGTTTGAATTTGGCACCAAATGCCTACCAAATCCAAACTCACTTATGAATCAGAGTAACATTTGTTCTGGCGCCAATTAACAGACGGCGGTACATGCTAGTTGAACCAACTTATCTTAGCACTATCATCTGACGTCAAAATCATGTACTTTTTGAACCCCTCTCACATATCTCTAAAAATAATCTATCCGTTATTCTAAATTTTATAATAAAATAATCAAATGCAATAAACAATGGCTATCATTTTGATGTAGGCTAACAGGAATCTTTATTTTCAATCATTTCAAAATCAATCACCCGATCCATTTATCTCAAACCCATTCCTATCTATAACTGTCCCAGATAAAACACATGATCGCCTCAAAACAATAACTATTATTCTCCATTTTTCTATGGGACGTTCCCACGATGCCTTATTTACCGTTTTCTAATTCAGAATTTCGGTTATTTTGTATTGTGTACGACTCGCACCCAGCTGACCTTTGAAGAAATCAAAGAGAGACAGTGTCCGGATGTCAAGGCCAATGATGCGCATGGACGGATGCTCTATGCCCCAGACGTTGACCCTCCCCCCAGTCCTGTCACGGTTGGACTGATCTTGGAAGATGATGACTGTGCTCAAATGCAAGATTGGTTTGATGGTTCAAAGTGATTTATGTACTCAAGTAAGTGGACGTTCCCAGAGACTTTCGATCCAGATGAGTAAACTTAGGATTTAGATGTGTGGCTCTGGTGAAGTTACGTTTTAACTTATGATTCATGAATCTCTGGTGGAAGGAGGTCATTGAGCTCATATTTAATACCTACGGAAGCTTTATGTATTATATTTGTTTATTTATTCATAAAATAAAAACATTAAACTCGGAAATATGCTCATTAAAGAGTCTTGAGATTTGCAAAATTAGTGAGGATAGAGACGTAATAATGACAATTACTGGACTTAGAACTTCTCATATTAAAGATGAGAAGATTTATAGTAAAAATGGAGGAGGAACATATATTGGGCAGCAGAAATTGCCCAGATACTGAACTATCGTCAAGCCATAGTTTTTACATTTCCGGCAATTCATGGACGATTATCAGTATGAAAAGTTGTATACTGACAAAATCATATAGAAAACTAATATTGCTCTTTTAACTTATGATTTATGTAGCTGACTTTGTGGGAACAATAAAAAAAGAAAAAAGAAAGAAAGATTTTAGTATTCAATAGGCTTGAGCAAAAGGTTTCACTCAATTATTTTCCCTCATTAATCAATCTTTTAAGTTTATCTCATTACCTGCTCAGTAACTACCTCATTACCTGATTTCTGGTTTATCTAATCAAATAGGTATGATATTCTTTATAAAAAGAGAATTATAATTAAAAACAGAGGTTCCTAATGAGGTCTGTACCACCAATTTAAGGTGTTGAAGAGGTATGTTGGGGACCAACTACAATCCCCAGGGTAATACTCGTATGGCCGAGCTTAACTTGATTAATAACTACAAATCATTGAACACATGTTTAGTTTTTAACTGTCTTTTAAGCAAGATCAGTCCATGTTATAAGTAGGTATCGGTATATTATATCTCTTTTCTCAATATTTTTTATTAGTACAAGATTGAATCGCAGCATGCGCAGTGTACCGTAGTGTGTGTGTGTGTGTGTCGTATGTTCCATTTCAATCAACATTGCTCATGTCTAAAAACTTAGACAGGTCAGGATAAGATTCAGGCTCCCGTCGACACGCCACCATGAATTTCCAAGCACCATGTTAATCTTATGGAGCTTCCTGCTTTTCTTCTCAAAGTTAGATTGTTACTTTTAATTGCATAAAATAAAACATATTCGAAAGAGTGAAGAAATGAATGTTTTGTGTGATTACTTTCTTTTATCTGACTTTTGGATGCATTATTAATCAAATATCTGATAACTCAGAACTACATTCTTAACTTCGAGAACGGGGTCCTGTTTTTATTTTATCTTTTGTTTAAAAAAAGAAAGGGTGGGGTGGAGAGTAAATTTTTTTTTTTTTTTGAAAGGAGCTGTAAGCCAAAAAGGGCTGGGAACTTATAATTTACACTAATTAATTTATGCCACTTTATTCGACAAGCAAATTTACTTTGACTCTTAACCGTGAACACTCGAAATTTATTCTTAAAATACACGGGTGGGCAAATAGCAGCTAGTGGGCCACATACGGTTCACTAAGACAGTAAGAAAAATCCGCCTTAAACTGAGATTTCCTTCCCGTGAGTAAAAGCAAGTCTATTTGCCAGGCAAGAAGAAGAAGGCAATTATTATCATTCCTTCTTTTTTAGGAAAACAAAAATTATCTGAAAGTGTTTCTGCTAAAGTTAAGGATTATCTGTAGAATTTGGAAGAGGAAGACACAAGATTTCAGGACCTTACGAAAATTGAACCTAAATTCCTTTTTCACTCTCTTACCCTATCATTGTTGATACAGACACATCCCTTGAGAAGCTGCAGCTTAAACTTATTAACGTGCAGTCAGATCACACTGCGAAGGAAATGTTTTATGCTATGACATTAGCTGATTTTTACAGATGTTTTTCTGCTGAAAAATTTTCATGTGTAAAGAAATTTGTTAGGAAAATGTTCTTTATATTTTAATCTATGTATATTTGTGAAGAAATATTTTCTTGTTTGAAAATCAACAAGAGTAAATATAGACGCTCTTCGACAAACATTAGCTTACGATCTGTGACGAGAATCTCAACAAGCATTCTCACTCCTGTTTTTAAAAAAATTATAGAAAAGTGTGATGGTGTACATTTGTCTCATTAAACTGATTCTAAAATTAAATCTGCTTACAGTGATAGATAACATAAAATTAGCGCAAAAAATAAATTGAATAAAACTGCCACTATTTTATTCAGTTTATTTTTATTGATTTTCATGGCACAATTTTTACCTTTTCTAAAGTGCAAAGTTAACTAATGAATACAATCATTTTAAAAGGTATTGTCCACCACAAGCCTCCCCTTCCACTAAGTGGCCTCTGAGCCAAAATAATTGCCCACCTTTGTTATAATATATTCCAATTGTTCGAGCAGGTATGGTTAAATCAATACAGTACGTGAATAACAACAATCATAAGAAAAGTACTAATAATAAAATTAAAAAATACGTGTGAATCAATTTAAAGAACGAAAGTTTTTTAAAAAAAAAATCCTGAAAATTGAAATTATAAGCTTTTACAACTAAATTTAATTTTACTAACCTTTCATGGAATGAAATTTTTCTAAACAATCTTCTAGTATAGCACAAAACTCCCGAGACATATTGAACAATAAACTGATGTTTGTTTGCGTCCTCCAACAATCTGTCTATTAGAACGTACTCAACGATCTTTTTTTTTATTTCCAGAACGTAAATGGTATAGTGTTCTGTCAAGTCCCTTTTTCATTTCAAATATCCTACGTGGACTCAAAAACTTTCGAAAATCAACTTTCAATTGGATACCTCACCACTTTGAAAATTTGAAATGATATTAGGGTGTTTTCGTGTTTTTATTTATTTTTTTCTTTCTACAGAATATAAGCATTAACTGCGTAAACCCGCAAAAGGCCATTTGGAGACAATTTGCAACAATCATTAGCATTTTCTTGCGAATTAGTAGGGGGGATAAACTTCTATATTTATCTATTTTATAATAGGGAAATGATTCATTTATATGAATAAAATAAGCAAAATAACTGGCACATCACCGTAGAGGTGCCTTCCAATTTATTTTGTAATAATATGTCTCCGATAGGGAACCTTTCAATCGTTGAGGGTAATCAATAACAATATTTTGTAATTTTTATTTACGCAACATGAGAGCAAGTCGTTACTTAAAATAATTTTAATCTTAATAATTCGGATGACGAAGTAATCCCTTAATACCATAAACGTTTTGTAAATTAAAAGCATTTCACTTAGGATCATGATAATTAAAGTTTTTAATCATAGTGTTGAATATTTAATGCAAATTACATCATTCTTTTATTTTCGAGACATTAAACTTTATAGAGATTGGGGAGAAAGCCCCAAGGCTGAATCTTATTAAGCAAGAAAGTTGACATGTGTACATTCTCACAATCCTTGGATGTTTATTATATCTAGGGGTTGAGATATTCCAGTAGATTTGATCACATTTAGAAACACAAAGTATCATAAAACACTATTCTATAGATTTTCTGTAGCAAAATAATGATCTTTGTTTATACGATTTTATTTGGTAATCAATCATCGCTGACTCTTTGAATTTCAGAGGATAATATATTATTCAGAAGATTTCATTGGATTATATTACCGCAACAAATTAGTATTTATGCATCCAAAACTTACAAATTGATTAATAAGATACGCGGCTGATAGAATAGAAAATTATTTTAACTTCATCATCTTAAATGCTTAAGCTATCCATATGTAAGGAAATCACTGAATTTGATTCTCACAATAGAGAAGATCTGTAAACATCACAGTTATTATGGTCACGGCACAATTATAATGCTGCCTATTTCTTTTTCTTTTCTTTTTTTTCCATATTTCATTCTTAATTAACATGGTAAGAAAATTTGTCTTTAAAGATATCAAACGAAATAATTCTGCATTTCCATCTCGCTCTTTGGATAAATTTTGCTTATCTAAAGGCCTACGAAATACAGAATTTTGGAAACAAGATTTTATCATTCGTTTTTTACCACTGTGAAATATCTGTTATCTTCAATAAGAATGCTATAATGTAATTATAGATAAATATCTTACGGCATACAATGCAGGATTAAAATGTTCTTATGTAGCATATCTCTATATTACATAAGGAATAGAAATTATTATTACGAATGGAGTTTACTTTTATCAAATATTAACAAATCAGACTCGTTTCCGGATTTATCCGATGCAATAACAAAGCAACCAATTAAGCCAACTAAGAGCTTTCGAAACTCTGATATGGCATTCTTTTGTGGATATGAAAATTCTACTAACAATAACATTGCATGGTACGTCTTGCTCCATTCATTTAATTTTAATCTTTATTTAATCTCATTTAATAACAAGTACAATGATTTTATTCCTCTGAAAAGATGAATACAATCGATTATTCTTCTACGTTCGTCATCTTATTCAGAACTTGTTGAAAAACGAAAGTAAGGTTTGAATGTAAATTTAACCTTAACCTTCGTCCAAGGTTATCAAACACCCACTCACTGAATCAAAATGCTGAATACAGATGCATTTTAGACAAAATATGATTGTGCATAAAATATAATTAAATTGCACTCCTACTTCCTATCATGTATTGAAAAAACAAGGTCTCCAAAATGTCATTGGAATGTTTTACCATTGAATTGCAAGAGGTGAACGTAATGTAAGGGTTTTTTCAATAATTGGTCTTTTCTCCTCTTAATTAACACATTTTTTATATTATTTTATAATATAATTTTTTAAAATAAAATGCTTTTAAATAAACATGAAAATACAATTTATGTTGCCTTGAAATTAAAGTACTTTATTTTATTTCACTAATATTACTCATACACAAAGCTCCTTTTCCCCCCTACAAAATTTTTTATGATCAAAAGAATAGTAAATAATAGAGGCAAAATGTATTTGATGGGATACATATGTATATAATTTATTCATCAGAAAGATACATTCATTGTAATTTATCATTTAATTACAAACATTTGAAGTATTTAATGTACAAGCATTTCAGGATGTATTTCTCGGATTAAATAGATTTAGAGTGAGTAATAATTTAGAGTAAAAGACATCTATCAAAAAAATTTGATACATTCTAGAATTTTATTCAAGAGAAAATTGGCTTATATCATTTAATCCCAAGATACCTATATTTACATTACTTTACAATATAAAAACGCAAAAAATATATTGTATATGGATATGTGTACGTATTGTACATGTATATGTGTGTGTATATGTGTATGTATTGTATATGTATATATGTGTGTATATGTGTATGTATTGTATATGTATATGTGAATGTATTGCATATGTATATGTGTATGTATTGTATATGTATATGTGAATGTATTGCATATGTATATGTGTATGTATTGTATATGTATATGTGAATGTATTGCATATGTGTATGTATATATATGTATATGTACATGAGTATATGTGCAAACGAATTTACCACTTATCTTTCTGTCAATATTTGTTTCTGTTTGAGTTCCTTTCATATGAAACATAGCAATTTTAAATACAGTGGAATACAGCATCAATCTTGATCAACTTGACAAAATAAGTGTAAAAATTCCAAAATTCAACATTCATCAAGTGAATTGAGCCAAAATATTTATTGGAAATCTATGTAACATCTTGTAAGAAACACCTTAAAAATTCATTATTTTAATACTTTTAAACTTTTGTAAATTCTGAGTAGAAATAGGAATTGATGAGTGACATTCATCTTGGAGCCATTTTATAGCAACAAAAGATAAGCATTTATCTGAAACGTCGTGTGTGTGTGCGCGTTCAGTAAGCCAAACACTCTCCTACCGCAATCTTATAAAATTTTATGAGTGTAAATAACGCTCTAATTCTAAGGTGATTCGAAAAGAAAACTACTATATGTAATAAAGTAAGGACAGGTGTCCAGAATTAAAGAACCATATTTCAAAGCAGCCTATAGGCGAAACCAATCATCAGAAAATTGCAAAATGCTGTGGAGGATTTAGCGAAGAGACGGAAATTTCTTTCAGTAAAAAAATAGTCACAAATATCGCCACCAGAGAATGTTACATTAATTAAATACTCATTTAGCCTCACTTTTATAATTTCTTAAATTTTTAAGCGTTTTTACAATTTTTATTAGTACAAAGCATGATAGCCATCCTTTTGAGCTATCATCTAAAATTGCAAGACTGCCTGTTCCACTGATGACCCAAGTGTACTTTTATAATTGTTGAGCACGTGACATGAAATGCTGTCTTTAAGATCATGTAAAGCTCTTATATTGTTGCCTCTTACTTGATGTGCCCCTTTAGTCAAAAATAATATGGATTGAAGTTAAGTGTATCTTTCTGAAAACCTATCGTGTCGCGGTGACTGGTGCGCTTTAAAGTCGTCATGGTCGCAGTTGGTGAAGTTATATAATTTCCACCTCTCTTCATGAAGTCTTCCACAAAATTTTACAATTTTCTGATGACTTATTTCGCCTGTAGGTGGCTTTGAAATAGGGTTTTTTTAATTCTGGTCACCCAGTACGTAAAAACGGCTACATATATTTTAATCTAAAATGGTACGGATTACATTAATTCATTAAAAAATTACGAACTGCAAACACATGAAGGATTTAAATTATCCCTAATAATTTTACCTTAACTTTTGGAATACCTAACAAAATAATCGGAGCCGATTGAATTATGAGAATAAGAATGCTTCTATTATTTCTTCTTCTTTTGCGGCTTGTAGTTTTTAAGTAAAAATTAATAGAATTCCGTTTTGAGAGTAAAAGAAATGCAGTTTTTGCTTTTAGTGCTGAAAATGCAACATTCGGAAATATATATTACTTAACACATTTATAATTTTGTTAATTATTTATTACTTTTTACAAATATATTTCATATAGAGAGCAAATATTTTTCAATGATATAGCAAGATATTTTTATTACATAGTTTCTTAATATTTTTTAAAGAATATCATCTTTCCTAAGAGATTTTTTTGGGGGGAGGAGGGAATAAAAATTGCAATAATTTGCTATGTACAAGGGGAATTGCAAAGTTTTAATTATTACTGAGAAATAACCATGCTATCTTGAAACATTTATTCTGCATATTAAGTTATCGTTATGTACATCATGTTTCAAATTATAGTTTTTAATGGTGATCTGTTTGGTTTCAGGAAACTACAGATTGAAGTAAACCACAGTAACGCAAAATTTTAATTATTTTCCGGTGGCATCTTAAAAGCTTTAATAGTTCAATTATTACTAGAAAATTATCGAGATCGAAACTTAATTTTTATTTATTTTTCTTGAAAGATTTCTCCACAGAATCATCATTTAAAGTCATCAGACATAGATCATTTCTCCAATCGTTTCTTGGCCTTTCAAAGGTAGTCCTTGTAAAACTCTGCACATTGAGTCCTATCTTTTCCGTATTGCGGATATTTAAATCTACGGCTTCCTGAAATCAAACAAATCTATATTAATATCTAATTTTCACCATTATATACATAAAGATGTATTAATATACAGATTAAACTTTATCCAAATATATCTGGATTATTTCTTTGCAATAATTAAAACTTTACCAAAACTCTACTTAATGTATTTAAAGCATTTACTAGCAAAAATTACTAAAAATACTTTTGCTAGAAACAAAACTAAAATATAAGGAACTTTGGAATCACTGAAATAAATTCATTAATTCAAACGGGAAATGTATTAAAGCGTCAGCGTTAATCATATTTCTGCATTTTAAAAATATAACTTACTTTAAATCGATATTTTATTCGAAAAATAGGAAAATTGAGATCAATATATTTGAATCCACAGGGAAGCAAATCACCTGCAAGTAGTGGACATCCTTCTTTCAGCGTTGTAATCGGATTTTAAATCTCATTTTACAAGAATATTTACATTGGATTAACCGAAATTAGAAAAGAATATTTCCCTTTTTCCCATGTCAAGATGAAACAGAGCATTAAGAGGTTTTGAACAAGAAGAAAGAGTAACGTTTTGGTCAAGACTTGTTTTTTTTCCCTGATCATGGTGTAGCGCTTGTATTTCCTTATTAGATGTTACCGGAAAGAGTTAATTCATGCAATTATTTTTAATCCTCTTTAATGAATAGCGGTTTATTCTATTTACACGTAAACAATATATGTAAAAATAATTTTTTTTATTAACTCGTCTGTGTGTTTGTCACTTTCAAGCTATCTTCTTGATCAATGAAAATAATGAAACTATTCATCGAAATAGAATATTCGTAAATAGCATTGTTATCGAAGCTTTCGCAGTCTATTTATTGGTAATTTGATTTTATTCTTGTAGTAGAGTATAATTATAAATGTTTTAATAGAAATAGTTCTCATTTCCTGTTCTACAATTTGTTATACATATATACATCAACTCTGCGACTGTTTCTGCTTTTTTCTTCATTCTACACTCTTTAAATATGGATTTAGAAAATAAATGAAGCAAAATCTAGATATTTTAAAAAGAAAGTTAAAAATATATTATTTTCAATTATAAATACTCGTGATGCATTTATAGCATCCAAAAAAAATTCAGGATCGAATTTTTTTCACGTAATTTTATTTTAATTGTCTCAAGACTTTTTTTTGCATAGAATTATCTACTTCGTTCCATTTTGTTTCTATACGCTATATTCTAAAATATATAACCACATTTCCATTCTATTCTTTTTTTTTTTATCTTCAACTTTGTTTAGTTCTATCATTTTATATTTCTGATTTCCTTGTTCTCTTTCTGTTGCACAACGTATATTTCTCTTTCATGTTATTGTATTCTCTTCCATATGTTTTCTTTAATATATTTATATGTCATCAATCCCACTATAACATAGGAGTTTAGAATTTGGTTTAATTTAGTAATTGCATAATGGCGCAATATATGTTACAATATACAAAATAGTTGTTAAAATAGTATGGATGTACTTTCAAAAATTATTGTATAAATTACTTTTGATAGAAGATCATTGCAATAAGGAAATTCGATCAATTTTTAATCAAGTTATAATCAAAATGAATTGAATTTTGAAGCTAGTTTCTCTTACAATTGTAATTCATATTGACAAAATCAGCCAAATACAGTTCTTCGTCGATTCATACAAATTAATTTTAATATAATTATTTAAATTTTCTTTCAATACATTTGTGTGCTTCTAGAAAAATTTAGTGAAGTTTTTATGACGTACATAGAACAACACTAGACAGAACGACAAAAGATGGACGATTTATTAAAATAAAAATTTATTTCAAATTCTAAACTGTATTGGAACGGAGAAAATGTAACTTTACGCGTTTTATTACATCACCGTTATAAAAGAACTACCTCTTTCTTTTCAAATATAGTGATGGACTACAGAATATAAAATATTGTGTTTTGTGTCACCATAAAAAGGTTCAAAACTTATATAAAAGCAACTATAACAAATAAACAAGAACAATCGTCAATAATCGCTTACATAAAATTTTTATAAAAGTAAATGTTTAAAAATAAAATCAAATGAAATAATAACGTCTGTCTAGAAATATGACAAAGTAGCCTATACAAAATTAGAAATAGGGTGAAGTCCAGAAAAAATTCAGAGAACCTTTCCATACCGGAGGCGAAGTCAAATTTAGCATCAACATGTATTAATTGTGTTATTAGAATATACGAAAGTGATAAGATTTTTCTAGTAGTGAAATCAAAAGTAATAATTTTTTACTTTTTCCATTCACAGCTAATACCTTTTTTTTTTTTTTTTTTTTTGATTTTATGAAATATTGGCTTGATTTTTTTTCCCGCATGTACCGTATAATTTAAAGAGTGTGCATTCCGTGAAAAAGGGTATACATTTACGCTGAAAAACTTTTGTCATGTAAAACATGTAATCTTATTTCAGTTCATGGGAAGTACTTTTTCAAAAAAAATAGGATGAGAGGATGAAATGTATTGCTTATATTTTTCAAGTCGCAACTAGTTTCTTACGAAAAAGATAATCATCGCCACATAAGGCAATGAATAACATCTATTTCAAATCACAGAAGCAGCAAACGCAGCGGTCACATCTAACCCAGATCGCATAATCATTCGTAGGAATTGATTATAAAGAAGATCTGAATAAAAAATAGAAATGATAAAATCGGAGCCATTAAAAAGTGGAGCTGCGTTTATTCTCCTTATGCGAAACCCAAAGCCGAAGATTGTCCAGACATTATGAAAAGACGCTTATTCAAAACAAATAAAGTCCTTTTCAAAAAGATGGCGAAAGTAGGCCAGCAGGTTTACTTGCTTACCTGCAATTTACCGTTCCGATATACTTATTCTGTAAAGAAAACTTATATCTTCATTGTGATCCATTTTGGCAATCAACCATTTTCTTTTTTCACTCACACGATGATGGCAGCTGAAACTGTGAAGAACGCCTTTTACTGCCCCTGCAAATGTTCACGGAATGTTTTTGTTCGTGTTCGCCCTTTTTTTCCTGATAAATCATAGTTCTTTTTACCATTCGAACATTCTATTGGTTATCACTATCTCGCAATTGATTCATAGAGAACTGGAAACACAGATTTATATTCTGTTCCTATCAATCACTTTTTATTGATGATATAAAAATACATGCTTAACCAACAAAAAAATTTCCTTATTGCTTTTTACATGATTAAGAATAAAAATAATTCATAATAGAAGAAAGTTATAGTAATCAAAGGATGAAGGGGGAAATGGAGTTAATGTTTTTCTTGTACCATACTTTTTTTTTTTTTTCAAAAATGTTGCAGTAGATAAATATATATTATTTGTAACAAGTACAATGAGTTCATTATATCTTACAGCAAGTCATAAAAAAAAGTTTTTTAATGTCATTTATAGAGTAAGTAGAGTACATTATAAGCTGAACAGAATATTTCTAAAGCAGCAAAATAACATGATACGAAATTATTTTCTTACTAAATATTTCGTACAAATATTTTATATCAGTTTGTTTTAGCATTACACTTTTAGCCTAGAATAAATAAAGGACTCACACTATTTTCACTTTACAAATAATAAAATGGTTAGCTGTTCTTCGAAATTATTCATGTGAAAGTTATTTCATAATCTAAAAGAAATAAATTTTGAGGGCACACTTGAACTTGTAAAAAGTTAAAAATAAAATTAGTCGCTTACTATTATAAACTATACAATTGCAATAATTTAAAATGTTTAAAATTTGGGATTAATTTAATACACTGTTATTGACAATTCTGCATTATATATAGTGGCAGTATATTGTCAATTTTATTCTTTAATGGTATCTAAGCAAAAAATAAACTGGTTTGAAAAGGGGTTTTTTTTTCACAAAATAATTATTTACAAGTTTAATGTAAGAATATGGTTGATTATTTTTGTGAGTTCTAGAAAACAGTTTTTTTGCGCATGGAAGTTATACTTCTATTTGTAAAAAATAATATGTTTTAGCAAAAAATAAAAATATTCACTTACAAAAATTTTGCTCATTTTTAAGTAATAAAGAGAAGAAACTAGAAAAACTTCAAGACTATTAAATTTAAAAGTGATAAATAATGCGTAATAAATAAAAAGATTACATAATTTCATTTTAAAAATTTCAGTGTTCAGTATTGTTTGAAGACAGATCGTTTGAAACACACATGCTTGTTGTTTATTATACGCATTCAAAGCTAAATGTAAGACAAATCGCATTCAGTCAAAAATTAACTGCTGATAATTTCTATTCTTGCATTGTTTAAAATCTCCAACCGGAAATATTGAAAAAATAAATAAAACCAAATCGTGTATGTCGTTAAATTTACTTCCACTGAGTAATATGGTATAATTATTGCCAAAACACTAAATTATAATGGTTTACCTACGCTATTTAAGTAAAAATATATTTATCAAATATATTTATCGTTTGGTATATCAAATTTTTAACCGTAATTGCCGATACCTTATGTTTGGCCTTATGCCATTTTTAGACATTTCCGCCCTCTTGATCATAAAAACTTATAAGTCGGTTAGTAGCTTATTTTCTCTTCTATTTTGAACTACCAAGTATTGTTTAAGTAATTTAGCTTATTGTTTATATTGTTGTCTTTTTAGTTCCAAATATTATTGTAATTTATGCAGGAAGCTGTTGTAAACGAATGAAAATGTTCGCTGGTATAAATTTATTCTTTGATGAGGTAGTTTTTCATTGTTTATTTACCTGTAATGTTGTTCTTTGTTGAAATTGAAAAGATCCGGATTTCAAGTTATTTGGGTGCATAATCCTCTCGAGTTTTAAAGCCCAGAATTTACAATTATAGTAGATGAGCCATAACTTTGGTATTAAGAAAAAGTTAAGGAGTTAAGAAAAATTTATAAGTGTAAAATATAAGAATTTAATACATAGAGGTTCACGAGCAATATTGATTAAAATTTATTAAAAATTAAATTAAAATTAATAAGAAATTTTACGAAGTCAGATTTAATTGACTATTTAAAAGTTTTAAGATTGAATAATTAAAAATGGGATTTAGAAATTGAGTTTTCAGGTGATCAAAAAATGATTCAGTTATCTTTGGAAAAATATTGTTTTGTGTGATCTTAAATTTAAAGAAATGAAGTAATTTAAGTTTCGTCAGAAATTTTTTAATGAATGAGTTAATAAATGATAATATTTATTTATTTGGTTATTAAATTTAGAGGTTGCGTTGGTAGAAATATCCTGCTTAGTCTGGTAGGTTCGTAGGATCAGAAACTTCTCTCGACAACACGAGAGAAGTTTCTGATCCTACGAACGTGCATGCTATTTTATTTTACTCGTAATAAAAGTGAATGGAAAATTCCTACGAAGTATTTGACTCTGTAAGTAAAATGGCTAGAAACTCTGCAAAATTTTAAGGGTAGGGTTAGTAATGATGTATTGATTTTTATTACACAGATGTGATAATCCATGTTAAAATATATACGAAACGTATTATAATAAATTTTGACCTTCCACTGTGATAGTATACATATCTAATTTCGAAATATTTCCATGTAATCTTCATTTTTCAGTTTCGTGTGATTTATGAAGCATAATATATTCAAAATATTTTCAAAAAGTTTTTTCCGATAATTTCATGGCTGATTTCCCCAGTGTCATTTGATAATATAAACTTTCTTTATGGGATTTTTCATGCAGAGCATTATAAAATGCTTTCTCTGTTACCGTATTTAGTATTTTCTATCAGGATAAGAATGAAAGGTTCTCAATTAAATTGTAGTGTTGATCTGTAATAAAGTTTTTTTTTTTTTAAATAATGCTAATCTTAAATTAAATGGCTTTGTGCGAACGTTTTTGAGACTCTAAGCAAAAAAGATAAATATTTGTGCAATAATCTATTTGAAAACTCCTGATTATAACACGACGACAATCAAAACTACCGACGATGATGATGTTATAATTATTTTTTAAAGAAGTTCTGCAATTTTTCCCATTTTGTAACTCAGAATTGTTTCGATTTATGATACATTTCAATGTGTTCTATACAAATTGCTTTCAAGAAAAGGTTTTAAAATTTTCTTTTGAAGAAAAATATTCTTTTCTAATGCTTGATCACTTCGAACATCTAAAATTATAACTTGTTTCGACCAGGTTTTGAAATTCATTTCGTGTGACATAATTTCAACTCTCTACTTATTAAGCCACTTTGTTTCTTATTTTTAGGAAAAGTATCTTTCTGGCTTCACCTTCTAACCGCATCCTAGAAAAACGAAAGATTAACGGTTTTAAAACTAGATTGAAAATATTTTCATCAAATTTTTATTGACTTGTGGTCGCTGATTATTAGAAATTAGTTGGTTTCACCACATTTTCTTGAAATCATTTTACTCTCATTATATTTTATTTTGTTTTAATTGTTGTCATTAGTGAAAATTATTTTCCTTTATTCGCTATTGTTAATTACTTTCAGAGGAAATCACGTAATGTTTATGTTAAATTTGTGACGAATTATCCTCTCTGTAAGTAAGAGACACAGATATTCAATAATGATCAGCCACAACGTTTAACCGATTATTCAGTCTTTGAATAATCAATATTGAAAATAATTTAAGTTTATGTGGAGCGGTTAATTTAATTCTGCTCACTTAAAAATTATAATAAAGATATTTACTTATCTTCGGAACGATAAACAATAATTCCTCTTTCGTTATACTTCTTCTAAAATAGTAAGACTCATTTACATATATTACGGTTTTTTCACAAGGTGAGGTTCGCATAACAAATAATTGTTGTAATGTACCCCTATAGGTTAGTTAAAGAAAAATATGCGTGAGAATCTATTACAAATTTCAAATTCTATTTACCTGTATTTGTGATTCAAGTCATCCACATTGATTTTTTTAAATAAAAAAACGTGCTTCGATATATTTGTTAATAAACTTTATTCTATAAGTTAACTCAATACATTTTCTCTTTTTTCATTAATTAGTTGATTAAAAAGTAATCCTTGTAAATGTTTTCTTTTCTTTTTTTACAAGGAAAAAAAAAGGAAATATTATGTAGGGAGAGTTCGAGAGGAACACAAGAAGGGGACATGACCAACCGAAATCCATTTTCAAATTGCGTGCTATGTTAATGGGTGTCATACTAAAATTTGCAATGCGCTTTTACTAAAATATTTACGTTCCCATCTCATTCATAAGAAATACTGCATTCGCTCAATTGTAACGGTATGTTTTGACGAATTTAAAATGACAAAAATATTTTTAATTTCTTCATTGTTTCTTCAATTTATGAGATATAAACACAATTTGTACTTGTTGTATCTAGTTTCAAATATCATTAATAGTTTTTTATATTATCTGGTTTGTTTTCGGCGAAGTCAAAACGTCTAGGGTAGGAGAGTTTAACATTATATATAAAAAAAAGCTTTAGTTATTAAAAAAATATTACTGAATATCAGGAAAACAATTTACGTTAATTTAAATATGAAAATTTTGGTTTTCTACAATGATAAATAAACAATGCTGAACAAAATTCAGAATATATGCATGATAATATCTATAAAAAAAATTCACAAATCATAAAAAAGAGCTTATCATAATTGATTTCAGAGTTAAACTAAGTCCGTTTTTCTAATATTTCATTTTTAAAGCGCAAAATGTATCAATTTTTCATGGTTTTCTAGAGTATGTTCAAGTTTCAGATAGGTACTTAAATCTTTTTCTTTTTTTGGGCCATATCAAATTTCGTCTTAAAATTTAGAAAACCAAAGATTTCTTATAGCATAGCCGGATAACCAAAAATGTGAAGACATCAATTTTACTGTCCTAAATTAATTACTAAAAAGTTGCAACCTACTTTGTAGAAAAATGACTAACCTTTTCCGAATTCTCTCTATAAATCGATAGATGATCGGAAAAAAAGAATCAAAAATATAAGAATTGAAAGTAGATAGCCTTTTTTGACCGTGTGTGTGTGTGTGTGTGTGTGTGTGTGTGTGTGTGTGTGTGTGTGTGTGTGTGTGTGTGTGTGTGTGTGTGTGTGTGTGTGTGTGTGTGTGTCGTCCCCAATTACCCATTTATGTGGTTGAAGTTACTGTGAATTTAGAAAAATGTTCACAAAAGTAAAGTGTTATTCCAAATTATCCGATAATTACTATATTGAAGAACAACTTGCATGCAATAAATATTCCAAAAGTTAATTGAAGTGTTTTAATAAAAATAGCTATAAAAATTATAAACAAAGAGTATTTTTATTTTTAAAAAAACATATTTAGCTTAAGAAACATATGAAACTTGTTAGAATATTTCTGAAGCTGGAAAACGTGATCTTGTTTGAATTCCAAAACGAATCAGTGCGTTTTGCTATTCTCCTAATTATAAACAACTACTGCCTGGTCGTCCCTGAACAATTTCCTTGCTTTTCTGCGCGACGCCCGAAAACAGAAATTATTTTTATTTTAATGTTCGAAATTTCCCTAGAACTTTTTTTTAAAATTTACTTATACTTAAAGTAATAATAATAATCAACATAATTATTATTAAACTTCAAATATGTCAGAAAATAAAACGATTCAGGAAAGGGTTTCAGTAACAGATTCATTAATTGTTCTCGGTATTATTTTCAGGAGAAAGATAACTAAACTCTAATTTATTTTCGAAATTATTTTTCTTTCTACTCTTACAGCTAATTAACATCATGAATTATTTTCATGAAAGATGTATGTATTCTGTTTTTGTAATCCTATGTGTATACTCTTCCTCCTTATAACTATGTCGCATTGAATGTCTGAGCATTTCAACTAACTTTTACCATACTTATTCCGCGTTCTAGACTAATTGTTTAGAACTAGTTCAACAATTTAATATGTTCTAGAACTCTATATCCGAATGAAAAACTTCTTAACAACTATGAAAATCTACCAATTTATGTATTATTTCTATTATTTTTTGGATGTTTATTATGAGTTCTGGGTTCTTTAGAGCTAGTTGTTTCAGAATTCGAAATGTTCTAGAATTCTAAATTAAAATTATTTGAGAACCATTAGTAAAAGTTTTAAATACATAATAAATTAAGCATTATTTTTACTAATTTTTTCTCATTTATTGGGAATTCTAAACTAATTTTTGGAACAAATTGTTCAAGAATTTAAAATGTTCTAGAATTATAAAGTATTAGAACTAAATTAATCTAACCCAAAATTCATAAAAACGAAACAAATTATGTATTATTAAATTATTTTATACATTTTTATTCTGCATTCTAAGCTATTTGTTTAGAACCAGTTATACCAGAATTAAAAATGAACGACAATACTATGCAAGAAGTAATTGAAAGTATTTTATACAATGATCTTGGAAACATTACAAATGATGTATTATTCTAAGTATTTATTCTGCGTTCTATCTTATTTATATAGACTAAGAATTAAATGCTTCAGAATTCGATACAAAAAAAAACTCATTGAAAATCTTCTAAAATTTCCTAAAAATATAACAAGCTGTGTATTGTTTCCTCTAATTTTTCACGTATTTATTATGTGTTCTGAGCTAACTGCTTAGAACCAATTGTTCAAAAAACTAGTAGACGCTCTAAAATTTACAGTGTAGTAGAATTTTACGTCAGAATTTATTTTGAAAATGTTTCCCACAAAAGTTCTAAAAACATATTAAACATATTTGTATTTCTTTATTATCAACTTTTTTTACGAATTCATCCTAAACTAGTTGCTTAAAATTTGTTCAGGAATTCAAAATGTTTTAGAATTTTGTACTTAACTATACAATCAATTGAAAATCTTCTGCCAAAACCATAAAAACAACAAATCATGCATATTATATTGTATTTCAAGTCATCCATCAGCTTTCGTAATCAATATAAATATCAAATTTCGACATCTCAACTCAAAAGCTATGTTCCAGTTAAAAGAAAGAATGGAGAGTCGTGTGTAACAATGCCCGATATCGTTACTATCCACGAACCGAAAAAACTATTCGAAGTCGGAAAATGTCTGTCGACGTCTAATAACCGACTAGTCTTATTACTCATTTTCCTCGTTCTCTGAGTCATTCTGATGTTCTTTCCGGCGGAACCGATGTCAATTTTCGGAACCGGTGAGGTATGAAACCGAAAGGCTCCTATCTGGTTCTTATCAAAAAGAAACAGTTCCCGTAACGAAGAGGACCTTGAGGTGCACGTCGGTTAAAAGTTTGTTTTAAAGGAGTGACAGCACCCAACACAATCGGTCAAGGTTTCTACAGTTCTGACCTTCATTATGGCGCCGAAAATAATTGTTATTTTCTTTTTGAAAACAATTCTAGTTGGTGATTACACGAATGTCTGTCTGGGAAATAAATAATGTTACGTTTCGAAGAAATATAAAAAGGATTTAATAAATATGTATACAAAGTAAAAAATAAAATTAGTTTTCTTCAGGAAATAATTTTTTTTAATGCTTTTGTTGGAATTATTATTGTTTCATTCAACTCCGGTGTTTTCAGCTTTGAAAGATTATCTAAATGTATAAAATTCTCAACCCAAAAATTTATTATGGAATTCATATCGAATCTAACCTTGTTTCAAAAACGGAATTCGTTTTCTTACATCTTTCTTCATAAAGAAAGAAAAAATAATAAATTCTTTTTTCCCCAAAAATAGTACTTTCTTGGCAATACGACAGGTATCGGCCAAAAGCACTGCCGAATTACTGAAAAATCTCTAATAATAACGCAATTAAACAGAAACCTTTTTGTATCATTGTGTAAAATTTAATACAGTTCACGCAAATAAAGTGTGAAACATGCGAAATAATTAAAACTACAAAAAAATGTACTGATATTCTGCTTTTTTCTCTTGAAATAGAAGGCATAATCGTATGATTTGTCATCCGGTGTAAAAACGTCAGATTACTGGCAAGCCATTTTAAAGGGATAGTTCTTTAATTTCTTATAATGTGTGTGCTGATAGTATTATTATTCGATTTAATTCTGATATTTTCAAATTCAAATGAGTCAAAATGTATAAAATTTTCGATCTGAGAATTTATTGTCTAATTTGTATCGAATCGAGTTATGTTTCAAACGGAATTATTTTACATTACTTCTTTTTATTTATTTATTTCTCAATGTATAGTGAGTCTTTAAAAGATAAATGTTTTAAAATCAAAACTCTTTAATTGCTTCATTCCTTGAAATTAACATTTGGTGCATGGTCACATTTAATTACTGGGTAATAAGTTAAACTTGATTTCATCACAAGTTCTTCTTTCTAGCGGAAATTCCAATTCCCTACGTGGATTTATTTGTAAAATTATCTAGAAAATAATGTACCAACGCAGGTGTTATCTTATTGTGTGAAAGTGTTTTTTAGTTGTTTAGGATGAAATTTATATATCTGTCCATTTAAATTATTCGCAAAAATAAACACTAAATAAAACATTTACTTCCTGTTAGAAATTCCAATTCATAACTTTTTCAAAATATCGTTAGGTAGAATATCAATTTTATATTTTTCATTCAATTATCATTAATTATATTTGCTTAGATGAAATCGTTTGCTATTTTATAACTGTTTTCGGAACTTCTATGTGTTGAAAATTGTAATTCCACAATTCGAATTCTGGCTTGTTTGATGTATTATTTTCTGACTCATCATCTTATAATATTCAATTCTAGCTCTAGATGTGATATCGCTTCAACTATTTCGTCAAAATGCTCATATTATTCGTACAATCTTTGCAACTGCTATAGAATGAGTGCAATTCACGCAACAACTGGAAATATTAAATCTATGGCTCAGCGCAGCTGGATTTTTTTCATTATTTGCAACAATTTTTTACACCAATAGCAATAAATATATCTGGACAAATTTAATTTTAATGAACAGTGTTTTAGTACTACAGTCCTTTGAAATCATTCAACAACCTCATTAAACACCATCTTCATCTTTAATGAAAATACAGAACTTTAATATTTATGGTTAAAGTCTTATTTTGATGTGAAAATTTTGTTTTATCACTAAGTTTTTATTTCATATTTTATAAAATAGTCCAAGTTTTACATTTTGTAACTTTTTTCCTTGCGGTTAATGTGATCAATTATAACCTGCATCGATGATGAAAGACATTTAAATTGAAATGCAATCAAACTTCTATACTAACTATTCGAAAACGTGGAAAAGTGTTGAATATCAAAAAATAAAAAATAGTCTTTAGTTAGCTCTAATAAATACGATATAAAGTCATATTTTAACTATCAATTACATTAGTTTCACAAAATGGAATATTTATACCTATACTGAATTAAAAACTCTCAGTTCGTACAACTTTTCAGCTTTTTTTTAAATTTAATTTGAATCATTAATCGTTTTCATTTTTGGTTATCCCGTTTAATTCCTTTTCATCACAGCAAGCGTTTTGAAGATGAAAGTTTTATTTTTTTTTTCTATAAGATTTTAACTTCAAACATTTGTTAAATAAATAAGAAAAGGTTATAGCTCCTATTGGGGGTTCTTTTCATTGCTCTTGATATTTATTATGTAATTCTAAAGTGTAATAGTCAATGTTTCTCTAAATTAATTGATTTTCAATTTAAGTCTCCCGTCTACCCGCCATTTTGATTTCATTAGCTTGATGTTAATCCCATGGAATATCGATTGGAATTCTCCCATTTTACTATTCGATCTATTTGAATGCAATAAAGTGCATTTGAAAGAGCAAAACATAATGAATGCTTCTGTGGAATTACTTTTTCCCTTCGTTTTTTAAAAATATTTGAAAATATTCTTTAAAGACTGGAAAACTCAAAAATGAATAGTTAAAATTAGAATAAAAATATTTTTAAAAATCTTAGAAAAAAAAAGTAATTCCACAGAAGCATTGATTATTTTTTGCTCTTTCAAATGCACTTCATTGCATTCAAATAGATCAAATAGTAAAGATGTGAGAATTAAAGTCAAAATTCCATAGGATTAACATTACGTCCACGAAATCAAAATGGCGGGTAGACGGGAGCCTTAATATTAAATATCACAGAACATATCATTTTTCATATATATTATTTGAAGAACTTATGACTAAATTCAGCATTCACGAGGAAGTGTATTAGGCTGATCATGTTTTTTTTTTTATTCAGTAGAAAAAGATATTTGATCTGTATATCACTGATTGTCAAGGTTGACTAATCCTAAAGGCCATCAATATACGATAAAAATCCAGAGATATTAAACTAGGTCAAAATCAACAAGGAAACTACAACCTTCTAGAGTATTATATTTAACAGCTTCGATATTGTTTCTTTTGAAAATTTATTCTGGTAATAAAGTCGACTCAAAGGTCTTTTCTGTCAAAGATACATCAATTCTGCATCATTCGCTGGCAAATCCAAAGCTTAACAAAGATCCTAGTGGTAACTGATCCGTAACTGATGACTTCGAAGACAAGAGTTAGTGAACGGAAAAGCACATCCGCCACTGGTGGATGCCCTTGTTGCCACCGTACAATTGTTAATAATGCTCAAGTTACATTGGCTTGTCGATAGATGACAGTCATTTAGGAATCCCGTTTCGTCCATCGTGCTTTTTTTCTCACGGTTCTCGTTCGTGAGCGGAGAGATCATGAATTGAAGTTTTAGTAAATGGGAATTGCGGAAAAATACAAAGAAAATGATTATTTCTTTTTTTGTCATTAAGGTTACACATTGTTTTCGTTTGATGTTGTAGGTGGCATTTCTTCAAGTTTACTGTAGAATAAATATCAGAAAGAGAGAATTTAGGTTAGAGAGAAGGAAGCGATTATGATGCACAATAACGCTTTTGATCGTATGTTTTTCTAATGTTTTATTTTTATCATCAAGATTGCATTGATTGTTTCACTAATTTAAAGACAAGTAAAGCATTATTTTGCTTTTTTTTAATCCAGCTATGTCTAAATACGATTTATTTCATGCTGTAAATTTGTGGCAGTCAATTTTAATGCAACTCGAAGAAAGCATTAGTGACTGTCATTTTCCTTGTCAATTCGCACAGTGATCTTTGTACGTATTGATAAAAGAAGCATATTTGCACATATTGAAACGTTTCAAGTGCCACAGTAGTGTGTTTTATAAATATCTTTTCTTAGAGCCTTTAACTTTACAGTCTGAAGGCACTATTTTAAACTCACCGGACTTTAATTTGATCAGATCCTGAAATTTTAGCTTTTTTATTATTCCATCAATAAAATGCTATTGGAAGTCATAATATCGCCATAATTGACTGTTTGATATTTCTGCTGTTCTTGCATTTTATATATGAACATTTAAAGAGTAATAGTTCGTTGTTATCATATTTTGGTATACATTTAGTGCAGATTTCTTTACTAATTTAAAATTAAACATGATTATAATTACATTAAAAACCAAAAGAAAGATTACTGTCTAATTTTTTCTTCTTAAATTTTCATCACTATAAAGAAATTTGATAACATTTTTGAAGATCTGAGGGGAAATAACTCTTAAAAAATTCTGTTCCAGAAAAAATAATAGTATGTAAGCAAAAAAGTGTATTTTACATGTATTTTTTTGTTGTTGTTATAGTACTTAAGAAATATACGAGGGCTGTTCAAAAAGTACACATGTTAGGAATGGGGCAACTCACTGTGAAGCTTGCCCTTTCATCATTTTCAAGAATCTATCAGTGCGACGCCCTTCGGATTCCTAAAAACCATTGCCATAGCTTTCTTGGCCGTCTTCGCCTTCTTTGGAAAAGATCCGCCTAAAGCAATCCATTGTTTTGACTGTTGATAGATTTCCGGTGTGTAATAATGAATCCATGTCTCATCAACATTAACACTTAACACGACAGCTATCGAATTCTGATTTGGCAGCAAATAGTTGTCCAATCAAAACTAAACTGCAAATCAGCGTCAAATTCCTTTTGACTCCATTTAAAAGATGGCAACCCGCAATCATAACACCAAAGTATCCAAACAACACCATCTGTAGTTCGATATAGGTACTTATTGAGCCATCCTCGTATATTAAATTAACTATATATATATATATATATATATTCACATTCATAAATACACATGCGTTCAAATTTTATTGTCTAACTTCTTACCTTTCTCGGATTTATAAGAAAATGAAGCAAAAAAAAAAACAACCACTATCCCTTATCTAAGTGTCCTTGAACAATTACAGTAGAGGAGGAAAGCTTCATAAATAACCACTTGATAGGGGGAAATTTTACATTTAGAACCTGTTTTGCATTTCTAATGATTAAAAGCACCTGAAGGATCTAAAGGCTACTGGATCACTAAGACTGTTTATTTTCCACAAATCCCTCACCATAAACTGGTTGGAGCTATAAAGAGGGGAGTCTTATTCCTACCTTTTATTAAAGCTGTTTAATTAAATCTCCGAAAATTAAGGTTAATTCCGATTTACTCTATATAGAAAATGTTTGATTAAAGCAGAAAGGTTTATAAATTATTTCAGTCTCTTAACCTTTTTTAAAACAATGGAATTGTACTTCCGAATTTATTCATGAGCAAACATTGCTAATAGTTTTTAATTTTTATAAATAACTAAATGGGAAGAAAGTCATTCTCCTGTTAGTTAAAAAGATTACAGCGCAAGACGTCGATTCTAGAGTTCATGTGTGGGCCAGTCACAAATACAAAATGATGCGTTCTGAGAAATTAGTTTACTTTAAAATCATACTAAAATAACTTACGACAAAAAAACAGTTTTCTTAAAGCCGTTTTTCATAAGAAATAAATTTTTTGAAAAGTGCTTTGTGATTTAAAAATAACAATTCCCAATTGATGGATTCTTTCCCAGAAATCTAAAGAAAGCTCTTAAGATAAAATTTATATAAAAAATTAGGATGGTTCTAATGAAATTCCCTCTGGAACAAAACTACTTGGTTATTATTGACAATGCGGTACTTAAAAAACTCATTATATGAAGATGAACGATATTTTTTGTATTCAGGCGACAGTAAATATAGTTACCGAAGAGACTTAATATCGTACTAAACAAGAGAAAATTTTTGAATAATGAAAATAGTTTAAAAATGCATTAATGAATTTTAAATGAAAACAATATCACTTCTTTTTTCCTTTTTTATAATTTTTGAATTGGCATCATTGAGTAAAAATAAACAAACATGGAATAGAATTTAAGTCTAAAATAAAAGTTTACATTCATTTTATGTAAAAAATAGATATGTACACTGTTTAAAACTTAAATACGTGTAATAGGGAAAGAATTTCTATTTTTCATGGCTTTATAGACTATTCTTTTTAAATAGCGTAAAAAAATCATTCATTCTTGAGTCATGTTAAAGACAGGGATACATTATTTTGAAGAATTTCTTATTTAATTCTAAAATAAGTTTGAGAAACGGTTAAAGCAAAAAAATATATTTCTATCATCAAGTTGCTGCTTTATATTTGTTTCGGTTGTGGTGGTAAAGATAGAATAAATTAAAGAAGAAACCATAAAACATACAACGCGAACTTTATTAATCCAAATATTAAATTGAAATATCACATTTTTAAAGCATTGTTTTCTACCGAAGCAATTAAATTTCCAATTAAACGATTCGTTGAAACTATACAAATCTAACGATATAAAATTAACAAATTTCAAACAAATAAATAATTTGAACAAGTGATACATAAACATAAAATCAATCAGCTCCGTCTCAGCATTCGTCACATATACTATCCACGTTTTTAAACAACCATGCAGATTTAAAAAAATTATCCGATTATGAAACTTTATTTCAATTTAGAAAATTATCTAAAAGGATAAATGCGCGGATGTGACTCACAGTTCATCGTTTGAAAATATATTTATAAATGAAGAATTAAGAATATTTTATTTAAGAGTTAAAAAAAATTAAAATTTTCGAGGAAAAATATAGTCTAATAAAAATCATAATTTTGTTATCTGCAGTTTTTTTTTTTTTTTTTTTTTTTTTTTTTTTCCAAGGGGGGGGGAAAGCGAATTGCCCCATAAAATGTTTGGAACCAAAAGATTCTTAAAACATTTTCTTCAGGGAGACTTAGTCGCAATAACTAAAAAAAAATCAATTGATTCAAAAACAATAAATGTCCGACTGAAATTCACAAAAAAATTGCTTATTTTCAATTTTATACACTTAAATTAGTTTTTGTTCTATAATGCGGTTGTATATATTTTGCCTAAAATTGTATATTTAATCCGTGTATTATATGACTAACGAAAGCAGAATCCCTTTTAAATTTGTGTGTACATATATATGTATGTTTTTATCGATGTTAATTTAACTAATTAGTATTTATCAAAATATAGGTGTTCTAAAACTTATTATTTTAAGACTATAAGTCTTAAAATAAATTTCATTTTTAGTTTAGAATTTCTAAGATAGTTTTGTTGTCTAAGTATTACTCCAACAATGAGACGGATAAAAATATATAATTACTAAGTCAATTTTGCTTACAAATACAATTATTTTAATGAAGCTATTGATTGATAAATAATGTATTATTTTTAACTTGTTCATTTATTTAACAGATCATTTTCATATATAATCAAATAATCAGTATTAAAATCACGTCGTTGCAATGCCAAAATGGCGAATCAGCAAACAGAAATCGAAAGGAGTAGGCTAATAAATGGCCACGCCTAGTCAAGAATTTAATAATGGATTGGTTATGTATTCATTTTGAAACATACTGAACAAGTTTATTCAGACTACTTTTTATGTGTTGTCTTTGCATATTTTAATAGTAGCTCGAGAAAGTGTTTTTAATATAATGTTTAAAATATGAATCTAATATTCTAATGTTTAAAATATGAATCGATTGTACTAGCGTTAAGTCTAGTTTTCTTCTTTTACATAGAATTCATTACATGTTTTTATCTTCATAATTAGATTATTATTGCGCAGCGTGATGTTTATAAATTAAATATTAAATTAAATATGTTATTGTCAGTAAAATTTGCATTGCTTCAACAAATTCTATTTTTTGCAATTTTCATTTCCCTTTCTTTAAAATTAATTGATGGGAATATCATGCCATCATGTAGAGTTTTATTAGAAATCAGAGGCAGCTGGGCTACTTTGCTGAAATAAAAAAAAACTTCATAGACAAATTGTTATAACCGAAAGAAAACACTTCTTCAGCTCTATGTCATTTCAGAAAATACTTTAAGAATATATAAGCTCAGGAAATGAATTTATTTAAGTAACCCTCTTAAGAAGCTTAGACCGTCTGAGAACTTGACTGATATTAAGGTCAGGACTCAAAATATCGGATAAGTTCAAGTTTTTCCACCGAGGCATATACTCTTTTGTATGAAGTAAATATTTGGATATTAAAACATTTTTTTACGATAAAAAAGGCGAATAATAAACAAAATTGCTTTAAAATTAACCTTTTTTTTTAGGTTCAATAGCTCTGTGAAGTCTTTGTTTCTGTAAACCGGTAATCGCATTATATTTTTACATTTTTGGTATCATATTATTCTGAAAATATTTATGACTCAAAAGAATTCCGACCTATGCAGCCTATCTCAGACAATATTTACTAGTTATGATAATATCCTTTTATTTATTTTTTGTAGAAATATTCTTTATTGCGAAACTTTTATTAACATCTTGATAAATATTATTCATATAATGATAAAACTTAAATCTAAATCAGGAATTGGTCGAGTAACTTTGGTTCTACAAGAACAAAATGGAAAAGTAATTTTACAGTGCAAAACTTTACATAAACATTATTCATTTAGATTAGGGATACAAACACATTTCGTTCTGTGGGCCAAACAGCAAGAAGACTATTGGCAACGGAACTCGTCATTTAACGGCGATGATACCTGAATTGGCATTACCATCTTCAAACTATCACACCACATCAACAAGAGGATTTGGAGCCTGGATAGATTTAACGTGCATCAACTCTTCATAAGAGGGTCTTTAGTGGCATCAAGACTCGCAACCACAAAAGACGCAAATAAAATTGGCTCCGACTATAACCATTAGGCTACGGCAACCACATTTCGTCTTAAGAAGGAACCGTGACTTTCGTAAATTAACTATATGAGAAGATAAGTGAAGAAGATTGAGAGTTTGATAGTATCAAAGAGATTATAGATAATAGGAGATAGAGGAATTAGCGATATTATTGATGAGATCACCATACAGAAGTGAGCAATTGTGAGGTGATGCTCTAAGAGTGCGTAATGATTCGCATCCCATCACTAGATTCGGTTTCAATTAAATCATGCTGAAATGTGGTTGTTACTGTTTGGTTGGTTGTTTGAATTCATGGTACTGAATCCTCATGAGACATATTGTGCCAAACTCAAGATGAAGATGTTACATTTTAACAGTTGAAACAATTCAAAATTGAACCTCAAGGAAAAGAGTAAAATGTAGATTAGTAAGAAAAATAAATGTAGGAAGAAAGTAAAATGTAGATTATATATGCAATAAAACCAACGTCAGGATTTATGTCAATGTCACTTGGTTGGGTATTTTCCCCAATCATGTCAATTAAAGACAAAATTTAATTTAAAAATTGAAAATTTCTTTTCAAAGTTTTGCAAAGAACAGATTTAGCCAGCCACGATGCGCTTTTTCTATAATTATTATTAAATTACTCAATTAAATATAAGAATTAAAGTAGGCGATAAAATATCGAGAAATGGACAATAATAAACTTTTGCGATATTAAAATGAATGCAAACGATAAATTATTAAATTGAATACATTTAAGATACATGTAATTAAAATTAAAGCAAACGATTAATTATTAAATTAAATATCTTATCAGGGCGTGTAATTAAAATTGAATCAAAGGATAAAAAATTTTAAAGTGATCTGGTACGCCAAAAGTGATCCATCCAAAACAATAGCCCTTTTGGTGGCTAAAAAATGGCAATCTCACAGCTGTCTTAAAATTCTGAATAATGTTATTTATTTTCAGTTATATCATGATTCCAATTTACTTATGATTTAAGGTAATACATAAATCGATAAGTAAACAAAATACTTAATTTTTATATTTTTTTCACTTCAATCCAATAAGAAAAGGGGGAGGGGTAATTTGTTACGACATATTTTTGAAAATTGAGTTCATTAGTGGTGAAAGCAGATATCAGACATATACTGTATATATTTTATTTCAATCCAATAAAAAATTAATAAGAAATTTATTATGAGGTATTTTTGAAAATTAAGTTCGTTACTGGTGAAGGCAGACATAAAAAATATACGCAAAATCAAGATAAATTTTTGAAAAGTGTTGAGGTACGACATTTTTGTGTTAACTAAAACAATAGCCCCTTGGGTGGCTAATAATGTGTAAGATTTAAAATGTTTAAAACGAACAGATTTTAAAGCAGCGCATTCAATCAAGATATGTCTCACAGTCAGGGGGCAAACACAATGACTACATATAGGGGGATTTTCCCCCAGAAAAAGGTGTTAATGTGTAAGTCTTGTACGACCGATTCACAAACGTGTTGAAATGTCGTCCTTTCTTCGCAAAACTAATGAATTCAAATGAGAAATTATGAATTTTATATCATTCAGTTATTTATATCCAGATTCCATTAGTGCTGCCATTGGTTATAAATAAATTTTATTTAATGCGTTTTATTACTTATTGTTTGGATTATTAAGATAAGTAGCATTCTCCTTTGTAATATTTGATTAAGGATGCGATTATGTAAACGTTCCCCATCAGTAAATTATTTTGCTCATTCTTATAAAGAATAAAGTGGTTAAAGTATTCGTAACTGATTATTATTACTCTTAATATTAATACCGTTGCCAGTCCGTTAAGACTTTCACTTCATCTGGTTTTAATAAAGACATAGTGAATAACAACATAAAATAAAAATTTATGAATCTGCATCACATACACTACCGAGAGCCTAAAAAGCGTGCACATTTTTTTGCAAATAACGCCCTCAGAGGCTTACCTTCTCTTAGGCAAATACTGGAATCATGACCACGAGAAGTCCTGGTGATCTTTTTCTTTCCCAAGAGATTTATTGTCTTTGGTAAACACGGGTGACGCACACCCAGGTTTTCTAGCGAGCTTTCTCTATTTCTGACCCTCCTTCTTGTAAATTAATTTTCGCTTTTTTCCCATTTTTTTTCAAACTTTTAAATCAGGTCTAGCCAACCTGCTGCTCACGGGTCGCCTTTTGCTATCCGCTGCCCGAGGAGCTGGATCACCTGAACAAAAATTTAAACTTTTATTATAAATATAAGTACAAAAGAATATTCCACCATGAGTCGTTCATATCATATCCCATTACTATGGGAATATCTTAGTGTATTTTTATCTACTATTGTCACAATTTTTCTTCTACATTCGTGTTCAGAAACAATTACAAAGTTCAGCTCATTTTAAAAAGCCCGCGGGCCATCTTAATGAGTGACGAAACATAATATATACCTAACCACCTAACTAACTGAAGAGTGAGTGTGTGCATTACTAGATGCGGGAAGGGAATACTATACGCGGATCATACGAAACAGCAGCGGTCAGTATGTCTCCAGCAAACCTAATATATTTGACTCAGAAGCGTATGCTTTCAGACAGGCTGACCGGTACACTGTTGATCACGAAGAATTTAGCACCAGCGTTGTGTTGTAACTTCAGGACAATTTCTAGATTTTATTTTGCTCAAATACATTGAATTCAACAGAAAATATTTCCTTTAGTATATTGTAGAATGTTCTTGAATTATGTAATGAGGCTCGAGAGGATTAGTCGCTCCTCACGATTCGAGAGGTGAAAATAGTAGTAGTTTTTAACGTAAGAATTTGAACTGCGTTAAAGGAGCTCAAATTAAAAATGTCATAAATCCAATTATCACACACACGAACGCGGTCGCCCACACGCAAAGGCAAACACTCACGAACATGGATACGCACGTGAACATGGATACACACACATATATATAACGTGGCCCGCCTGAATATAATTCGTTTCCAATGCGGCCCACTAAGTATTTT
Organism: Nephila pilipes; assembly: GCA_019974015.1. Classification (NCBI taxonomy): domain Eukaryota; kingdom Metazoa; phylum Arthropoda; class Arachnida; order Araneae; family Nephilidae; genus Nephila; species Nephila pilipes. The sequence goes on along the minus strand of BMAW01059320.1, from coordinate 491,264 downwards.
GGGTTGAACAGGCCTGATCTAGATATCACAGTTATACCTTATTTAGCGCTGCATAGCCACATCTGGCTCTTGCGCCATTAAACTCCACTATCACTCACTCACATTCTTACATCTAACTGTTCTAAAGCATGTCATTGACCCGTGGGCTTCTTCAAAGAAAACACGAATTACACGATCCACGAACAATAATCTTTCTTCGGAAGCCATTTTATAGCTGTATCGCTTACACGAAGTATTTTAGAGCAACAATGTCTTATTCACAAATCTATCTCAAAATCCAAAGCACCGGGTGTCCTCCTAAGGCCATTAACTGAATCAGATAGCAACGGTTACATCCATAAGAGTAAGAATTATTACCCGAGTAACAATGTATGTGGTCATTTTTTACCACGTTTTTTATCTTAAACACCCCGCGACGTGATGTGAAGATGCGGAAATAAAGTTTTAACCCTTTTCGCTTAAGAACATCACGAAATGAGAGAGAAAAGAACATTAACGAAGAAGAAGAAACATAATAATAAAGGAAGGAGGGAAAATAAAGATGGCTTTGGTCATTACGCGCCACTGTGGTCGGGTAATCTCATTGTGTCCGCGTACAAAAAAGCTTTTAGTCCACTTTTGTTTGATAAGATCAGTGGAGGGATTAGCGCAACCGGTGGTGGAAAAAAAAAAGTTCATGCAATGTCGCTCCGTATGTTGAACTCTGGGTTTTTGACATGTGAAGGTCCGCTACTGTTTGAAAATGGCACGTTTGGTAATAGAATTGCAAAGAAAGGCCTACTTCTAAATGTTTCCTTAAAAAAAAATTAAAATAGGACTTGCATTAATGCATCAAATATTTTGAACATTTCATTGAATTTTAGATCTGATGTTGCATTCCTTGGGTTTTTTTATTGACTGTGAATTAATGTCGCACTCAGAAACACTACGATGGCTATTGGCGACAGACCTCATAATTTTGAGCCTCGGTCAAGTGACGAGAACGACGCCAAAACTAGTACCCTCTAAACCAACCTGGAACCTCCCTCTGAGCCTCTCCAAACTCCTGCACCACCCCAACGTGAACTTAACAGATTTAAAGCGCATCAATCCCTCAACATATTCAATATTTAATGGTATCAGGATTCAAACTTACGACTCAATGGGAACAACGGTGGCGGCGGATAATTTTTTAAAGTATCGTAATAATTTTAAATGTTTTTTAAATAAGTATGTTTGCATCAATCAGTACCGGTATTTTATTCTTTAATAAAAGTAACTCTTTGACGCATGGGTTGTCAACGCCGAGGCGGCTATACGTATGCTATACGATTCCGTTTTTTTGCCTTTTCAATAATGGAGTTGTTTTCGGGAGCAATGTCTTTTTCTTTCATTACACTCTTGATTCTGAAAAGGTTGGCCACTCTTGCTTTAAAGCTTATGTGGTATTGTGCGTTCCGCTCAAAAAAAGTGTTAGCGTTCGTCGGCTTCAAAAAGGTTTCGAACTACTGCCATACTAGTTCATTATTAATATGCATGAGATAATGGAATTTACCAACAGGCAAAATAGGGATAAACAAAAGAAATCAATGAATTTTTACGATTTTTAATGTATTAAAGGGGTAGTTACTTCCAGGAAACATTTAATTTTTATGGTTTATTTTTAGTGTGCTTCAATGAATAATTAAAAAGTGTTTCCAAAGATTAAGTGCTCAGCACTTTAAATAAATTAAAAGCATGGATTTGGATTAACTTTCCTATAATATGTAAATATAATTTCACTCAAGATTTTTAATATTGAGTTTTCCTGCTTTATTGTTAATATTTTCTTTTAGTCTTTTTTTTTTACAATTTAACTCATTCTATTAAAGGGCAGTACATCAACTTTTTTTTATTTCATTTTCATATGCAGTTTCCTCGTAGTATGAAAGGAAGATACACTTTTTCCACAATTTCTAGAGTTCATTTCTCCTAATTGAATTCAATCTTTAAATATTCCATAAGAATTTATTTCAGCTAATTTTTCAGCAAAAGCTCTGTTTAAATTTCTTTTTAAAAACTGCTGTTGATGTATCCGAACTCGATACCTTTAAATTCTCTTTTTATTATCTGTATAATATTTCGAATTATACTTATTTTATTTATTCTTCTGATGAACTATTTCTCATTCAGTGGCAATGCGCGACTAGAAATTAGAAGTGAAGGGCAAAAAATTACAGACTGCAAAAAAAAAAAAAAAAAAAAAAAAAAAAAAAAAAAAAAAAAAAAAAGGAATAATAAATTATTTTTACTTCAAAAAAGTAGGTAATAGTTTGCCACTTCCCCACGCCTCTTCCCCCCACATCGAGGCCACTGTTTCTATGGGTTAATCAATGAACATGTTTACCCAACTTAATGTTTAACACGGATGAATTTATAAAGAGCTCCTAGAAGCTTGCTCCCAAGCGAGTTGTACATATAAATTCACTATATTCCACAAAAAAAAAATCTTTTCTGATGATCTCTTATATTAAGTAACTAATTATCCTCCTTTTGTAGTTTCTGTCCTTCCTCGAAAAGTGTCCTCCTTCCTGTCTTCTTTTTGATACTTTAAAGATAGCCTCTCTGTTCAGAGATACCCCGCCAAATTGTTATACAAATGTTGAATTCAGAAAACTTTTAGGGTATTCAAAAGGTAAATGGCTTGCTCTAACACCTGCTATAGAGCGTATATTACAATTATTTGAGCCTATCCGTTCATATTTTTTAAGTTTAGACAAATATCCAAAAATTCCGGAATCTTTTTTTCAATTATGAATTATCAGAGAAAAGGTAAACATATTTCTGCAACAGAAGTTAGTATTATTTTGAACGACTTTGTCCTTCGATATAAATCATGATTTGAAGAAACATTTATTCCTTCAATAATAAAAAGAAAATTGTCAAACTTAGAGGAATCAAATCTGAGCATATCGGAAAAGTGTACCAAATAAGTCAGAATTTTTACCAAAAATGTTTCCAATATTTCGAAGAATGATCTGAAACAAACATCATAGAATATAACAGTATTCAATGATGTTTTTTGACTTGATCACAAGTAAATTGGACAGATATTGAAAGTTGAGTTGAGTTTTCATCGAAAGAAATGCTTGGTAATAAAATCGATGACAAATGTCTGTGTGAAGAAATTAGAAGGCTGAATGCATATTTAAATTCTGATAAATTAGAACAATGGGAAAATTAATATGTTAAAATTGATAAAAGATGGGTGGAAATATTCAATTATTTAAAAAATAACACACATTCATATAAAAATTTAGTTTCTCCTGTTGAATTTACGTTGTGCTGCCCCTGAACTAACGCAGCAGTTGAAAGAATTTTTTCAACTGGTACTGATTTTTGGACAAGTGATAAATCAAGATTGAATGTTGATACTCTAGCTACAGCACATACCGTAAAATTCAATATGAAGCATATTTCTTGCTCCGAAATATCCAATATAATATTAGAAAATGATATATTGACAAAAAATATTCATTCAATGGGAAAATACTCTTTTAATTAAATAATTAAAAGAGATGTAAGCATAATTAGTGTATTTTTGTTTGAATTAATTAAATGTTTTAATTATTTATGCTGAACTTTTTCTTAATTTTTTTCGTCCTCCTATTCATTGTAAAAAAATGGTCACCTTACTTATATATTAATAGATTTTAGGGAATGGTTTTATTTAAAAGTAAATAAAAATATGCAAAATGTTTTCTCAAAAACATTATACATCGAAAATGGGTATTTTTTAACGAGAAAAAAAAATAATAAACTTACTAACGTATGGAATTAAATTTTTCATTCACACATAATTTCATTCACTATTTGAAATTAGGTTAAAAGCTAGTTGAGAGAGAATAATAGACATATATGTAATGTAATTTTTCGCATCATTCTACTTGATACGTCAAGTAAGAATCAAATGCAATTTATCAGATCTTAACCGATTAGCAATTTTCACAAACAAATAAATTTGATGGAAAAAAAACTTATTTATTTTGGTTATTTGCATGTATCAGGAATGCTTAATTAATTACACGAGTGGTTATTATAGTATAAATAAATGATGGTGAAAAAAGTAAACGGAGAATGATAAAGTCAATTTTTTATAGCTCGTACAATCAAATAGCTTCTAATTTAACTATTGTCGATTAATGCGTAACTGGTACTAAAATGTTTAATTTTAGATGAACAGAAAGCTCTCTAAATCTTTTCATTAAGAAACTTTCTCATCATTTGCAGATATCCAATTCCATCTTCGATTTCTTCAGTTATGTATCAAAACCATTTCATTTCTTTTTTCATTTATTTAATTAGACTTTCTTGAGCTTAAAGAGCAGAATATTTGATAATTATTTTGTTTTTATTATATATGATAAGTAATTCGATTTATTAGTTGATAAAAATAGAACTCAAATTGAGATCACCAACCAAATTTTTTTTTTCATTTCTAGTTTCTATTTAGTCTGATGATTCAAATTGCCATTTAGTTTCGGTGATTAGAAAATGACATGTTTTCTTGATTGTTCTCGACGGAGCTTGAAATTGTAGAAGTCTCAAAGAAAAAATTCCATTTTTTTCCTTCTGAAATCTATTTTCCAGTTCAGTGGTAGAAACACAATGGACCGTTCATTCGACTTGCTACTTTCTGTTTTCTTGTATTTACTTAATTCGTGTTTCGTTCGAATTTTCCGTCATTAGTTAAATGAAATTTAGTTGGGAAGTATATTATTTTAATGGTATTTAACTTATTTATTTCTGCATTTAACTTATTGATGTATTTACTTACTTCTGCATTTAGACTCAAAACTTGAAATTTATATTTGGATTGATTGATTGTTTTATTAATGTCACATTACAGCTATTGGCGATAGTCCTCGCAATTTTGAGTCTAAGGTAAGTGACGATTCACGATCTTGCACCCCCTCTCCAAACTTTCTCATCACGTTAGCGAGAGAACTTGGAGATTCGTTAGATATAACGAGAATCGGCTCTGCTACATGGCTGAGTTTTATGGGTGTCAAGACTCGATGGAAACAACGCAGATTGCGAGCTCGCGACTATGATCTCTCAAATACGATAGTCTCCCAGCATTTAGAAAGGCAAACAGTTATTTAATAGCGTATTTGGTATAAATAGTCTATCGATTAACAGAAGATGGTATATTATTGTTTTACACTCAGCTATGCAAAATCTTAGAATTAAAATCAACACACACACACACACATATATATATATATACAGAGAGAGAGAAATAATTGCAGATATGGAAAAGAAACTATCTATAAGTTAACATATGATTCCTATTTAGTTGCTCTTTGCAGCAGAATTGAATGAAACTAATTTAGTTACAAATAAAAATCTCCAATCGCTTTCTAGTAACCAAGGGTAGCTATATATTTCCTTCAAAAAGAAGCATTTTCTAAATGTTTAAGTGTGTTTATTAGGTTATAATTTTTCCATGTATATATATATGGCTTATCGTTTTTTTTTTTTTTTTTTTTTTTTTTTTTTTTTTGTAATTTTTTAATTTATTTTTTTTTGGTTTATAAGTTGCTACATTGTAAAGTAAGTATTTATGCTATATACATAATTCAATTCTCTTTCGGTAACCCAATTTACTATAGGCCATGACCAGGAATTCCTATTCTAAAATGCTTGATTGGATCGCTCTGTGTATCATATTAGCTCGTAATTTTGAATCATAATAAGCGACAAAGTTGACGCTTGAGACGATATCTTACTTATCTTGTTTCCACACCATATCACATTAAGTGTTTGATTCTAGTTCGATTGAACGTATTGTAGTTCACAAAATCTTATTTGTTTTCTATGGCATATTTTTTTTAATTCTGAACAATTACCACTATTAATCATTTTGGGATCTTAATTAAGAACTTAAAATACCAGATCACTGATAACCCTTTTTTTAAACACTGAGACATACTTCGAAACCCTGTCCAGCTTCCTGCTCGTATTCTAACACCAGATTAATAAGGAGGAGGGAGAACGCATTCCATTTTTAGAGTGACTCCCTTTCAAAAACAATGGGCATTGCCATCTGAGGTCGATTATTGGACAATTACTTATCAATTGTGCTACTAAAAGCGTGAGCATTTCCGCATGACCAGATATGCGGAACATCCGGTGGAACAGTTCCCGATACACCCCTCTGGTAACCATTAAGGAATTATAACTTTAAAAACAAACCTTTTTTCAGCAGGTAGTCCTGTCTACACGTGAGGTTTCAGAGACGTAACAGTAACGTGACACAATTTACTGAGCTTTCAATGAGGCAATAAAAATAGCCTAGGAAGACATATAAATCCAACGGATATAGACCATGTGTTTGTTGGATTTGGTTCGTTGAAACACAGGGTTTATCAGTAGTGAATTAACCTTCACCACCATTATAATTTATTTCAGAATAGAGTATTTTATGAACAAGATTATTTTTTCAAAAAATTAAATCGTTCTACCGTTAATAGGCTTTAGTACTTATAGCAGATTTCAAAATATTAGTCTTCTCAAAGGAAAAAAAAACATGTTAATAGGAAGATATATGTATAGCTATAGTATAGCTTTATCGTACTCCAGTTGATATTAGCATCTTTAGGTCGGTCAGCCAAGCATATGCCCGAGGCCCTACGCGTAGCTACCATATTATAAGATTTTATATTACTTGCTATGCTCATATGTATGTCTTTCCAATTCGAAATTTAACCTTGAATTTTCATCTACTTCCTATCATCTGATCGAGTTGAAGGTTTACTTACACGTATGACTCCGATGACAATACAATGTATGCTCAAGCAGTAACAGGCTTTCAGGTTGCCTTGAGACCCAGCAACCTTCAAGCCTGTCACTTCTTCCACTTAACGATGTCCAGTTGAATCGAAATTTTGCGCACAAGTATAGCTCACGTAATTGTATTTTTTAAGGTAAGTCTTTTTAATCTGGACTTACCAAAATATAAGAAAAAAACATTCTTAAACAAAGCATTTATTTAAAAACAGACTAAAGGGTATACAATTAATTTTTTAATGTAAAACAATTTTTAATTGTAATTTATAAAAGCATGAGACGTTAATGTTTCTTTTGATCTCATATGCTAATGAAGCAACTATGGTGCTTTTAATGCATTGGTCATTACCTGGGTTTCTTAGTTCAATGCCTCACATTTTTATGAAAATCATATTATTTTACATTTAATAAAATTAGTTTTATATCTTTAAACCCATCTTTATATAAAAGCTTGATTTAAAAATGTTTTTTATTTATATTTATTTTTATCATCAACTCATCATGAACCTTACGCATTAATAAAATGGACTGAGAGACCAACATTTGATGCATGTTATTGTACATAAAGCTGAAGCTTAGTTTAAATTAAGTATACCAAATTTAAAATAATAATGAAAAATAGTTCAGCGAATGTAATTTAAAATAATAATGAATACAGTCGAACTTTTATGCTTACATCATTAAGTTAAAAATTGTCTATGAAACTTTCCAGCTGGACCTGAATTATTATTTTAATGGTGCTTCAAATGATTAAAGAAGTGGTGGACGTTCGAATGTCACCAGCACTTTGAAGGTTGTATGCATACATCATTTGATAGGTTTGAGACTCAATGACTCAAAAATCACTTTCAAAGAGGGGAGTAAAAATACTTGATTTTTTTAAAAAATCAAATGTAACTTGTTAAGGTATTTGGTAAATATTTGATTTAACTGAAAAAAAATAAAGTACCTATATTGTATTTTGTATACATATGTACATGTATTTTATAAAATAAAGCTTGTGTGTTAAATTTTTGTTGCTCCATTTGAGTCCTCCCGACAGCATGGTGGAGAAATTTGGTGAGGGAAGGGTCATCTCCAGTGTCGATCTCATTACTCTTTCAAGGTTCAAAATTACGAGGTCCTTCGCCAATAGCTCTCGTGTTGCTCCTATGCACAGCACTTAATAAACAATCAATCAATCAAATTGTAATACTCCGATATTACTTTTCCTTCGATTTTCATTTTTAATCTTATTTAAAATAGCTATGAAACAATAGTCCAGTAAATAGAAAGTCACCTAGTGATGATAATCAAGTTATTTTATTCAGATCTGTGAGTAATCAAAATTTAATCTCTTACCCACTCAATCTGTGGTAAAGGTACGCGTATGATCGAACGTTTAATATAACAACTAAGTTACATTAATAGGTCAGATATGATTTAGACGTTAATGTTTCTCAGAAGATTTATAGATGAAGGGTCCGATTTACTGACAATAAATAGATATTTCCTTGTTGTGATCTGATATCTTCTCATGCTTTGCAATACGGTCGTTATTGCTTCGTTTATTGTTTCAACTTCACTCTCTCTCATTAGCTGACTTCTTACCTTCAGTATTAAATTCTTCGCTGCTTATAAATGCGATTCATCAAACCTATTGACTACTTTTCAATAATTCTCATATTATCTATATAAGTCTCGTTTCATTTATTGGGAGAGATTTCAATTCAAGGAAATTCATTTTAAGTCCCCAAAATGTTAGTTGATGGAGCCCTCGTCATACCAATAGGAAAACATTCGTGATATTGCATTTGTGTTCCTAGAATTTTTTTTCTGATTCTTTCAACTTTGAATCATTTAAGTTTGACATGCATGCATCTTATCTACATTATCATAAAATTGACTGTCCAACATAGCCTTGAGATTCCGTAGAACATTTTTCAAGCAAAAACTTAAATATATTAGTAAAACAATAATCAAGTCTCTGATCAAATAAGGGAAGAATCAAAATAAAGTTACATTAATTTTGAGTTTCTTTTATGTTAATATTAATGCACTAAATAAATCTGAAAGCTATATATTTTTTCCAACTTTATATGAAAATGTTTCATAAGATTTTATTTATTATTTAATTTTTTATTCACTGAGATTCTATCCCACAGTTGAGCCCAAGCCCCGAAATCCTTCCTGCCAATTGAATTATAATATATTAAAACATTGATTTCATTTTTACGGGGATTTTTTTTTTTCTTTTTCTGAGTGGTAAATAATATCTAATGTATATTGTGAATTTAAGGTTCTGGAAAAGAATTACAACAGTATGCTACTCAGTAAACCACTTCTGTGATATTTTTATTTAGTTTTTTAATATTCCCATAATGTATACTTATTAAAGTTGACAATAGGTAAATAAAACTTATGTCTAATTCTGGCGTAATTTTATTAAAATTTCCTCATAAAAGAAAAGGTTAAAAATATCAAAAAAATTGTTCTATGCATAGTTTTAAAAAGAATGCATTCAGCCACCATAGGTGTTAACTTTTTAAAATAATTATTAAATTGTTCAATTGAACATTAGAGCTAGAGCTAACAATAAAATATTGAAGAGGACTGTAATATTAATAAAATTAAAGCAAACGATAAATTATTTAACTGAATATTTTTTAAGCTAAATGTAATTATAGCTACCTCAAAATGAAAATATACAAGTCAAGGGCATTTTATACTATATTTCGAAGAACGAACAGTAATGACATTTTAGGAATTGACTAAAACTATAACCCCTGTTATGGCTAATAAATTTCTTGATAAAATTCAAGAAAATGCATTTTTTAAAAATTTTTGCTTCATTCCAGCCCGATAAGTGCACATTAGTAATTGATATTCAAGGATATGATACAAAACTACCTCATGTGTCATGATTTTACGAGAAATTTAAAAAAATTTTGAATAAGCATTAATTTATTCATTGTATTTTAGTTGTACTTTTGAAATTAACACATTGGGTAAATTAAAATATTTTCTTCCATAACATAAAATTTATAAAAAAAATTATTCATTCTTTCATTTTATATATATTTATATAAACTTTCAAAAATGTGTCAAGGTCTTTTATGAAATATTCTGAACAACCATTTCTTAAACCGAAAAAAAAGGTACTTCCTTACAATACTATTTCACATAATATAGAGGAAAGAATATCTTTGTCATATTTCTTACAAGGCAATTTGAAGCTTTTTAACTGTCAACCATCAAACAAAACAAGAAAGGAACACAATTTAAGGGATTATTTTTCCCTGGGAAATCTACATTCAAAGGAAGTCGTCTCTTTGTATTGGTTAGTTTCCCATTTCCCTACTTACTGTTTTACTTGATTCCTCCACTAGGTGTTTGAAGTAAGGAAAATTCTTTGAGCGACATTAAGAAGATGTTATTTCATCCTAAAAACTAGTTTGAACTACTTTATTCAAGGACGATGGGAATGTCACTTGACAAATTAACATTTTTATTTTTTCATCTTCTTCACTTGTTAACAATCCACTGTTTGGTACAAGGTTAAAACTGATCCCTACTTATGTTGCTTACCAGCATATTGAGCAAACAACTGAAATTGTTATAGAATTTGGAAATAAGTCGATTCTTCCTCAATAATAATTTCTCAGACGTTGAAACTTATTTTGAAACATCATAAAATTTCGGAATCTTCCGGTATATTCGTTTTGACTGAACTGGGTGTTTTTGTGTAAAATGATAGCTTGTGACATATTTCTTTTATTATTTATAACTCTACGGCCATGTTAAAGCCTTATTAAAGGATCAATAAGTTTAATCAAAACTTTAATTGATGATAAGTAAGAATAGGATAAAACATTTTATTATCTATCAAAGAATATATGCAAGACCGTTCTCTCTTGAATCCTTCTGAACTCAGTTAATCCTAGTTTACGTTCAAATAATAAATCTTAGCTTACCAAATCAATCATTCCGATTCAAACACGTCTCGATTACAGCAAATTCGACCCCAATTATTCTGATAAGAAGTCACTTCCAACACAAACGGTTAATTACGGTGCTTCAGTCTTCAATATCTATCGGCTTGTCATTTTCCTCTATTTCCCTTCTCTTTCCATTCAATTCTATTTCGCTTATATATCACTCTTTCTCTAATTTAATTCACTACACTTTTTATCTTCATCTAATTTACCTAATTACATTTATTTGGTTGGCAAGGAGTTGTAATTGAATGCATCAAGAAGTCCCCGAGGACAGTGAAGAGAAAATCGCTGATAGCCCAACATCTCAAGTTTGACTGAGAAATTGATATAGAAGACATTTTATTCACTCGAACTTTTATGAATAAAAAACTAGTTTTTTAGTTTACTAGATAATTTCAACCATTTTTAATATTTTAATTCATCTTCAGAGAATATCTTCTCAAGTAAACCTAGCAGGCAAAAAGCCCTCAAACACATTGGCTAAAAGGGATGAGTGTGAGTTATTGGTTCTACCAGCCCTTCTAACGTTTGTAGAACTATATTACAGATTTAAATATAGAGGCAACTCCTTCCCCCCACCTTGAATACTCCACCAATGTACCAGTTGTATCATGATATTCGTATGTGAGGTTCCATGACCTTTAAGTGTAACAGCAGAAGTAAACCAGTTTGATTCGCCTTTTCAGTGGACATTTTAGATTATTGACTTATAGTTATTATTGGAATTAAGTTTTTTCCAGTCTGCACCAAGTGTTTCTTTAGCTTAACCTCGCCTGACCATATCCTCAATTATTTGGGACACTTTCCAAACAGCATTTTCTCTCCTTGGATTTCCTTAGAGTGCACAATACCATGGATATAGTCTAGTCCCGGTGGTCTCTCTTTGAGAATTAGTAGCAATAACAGCAATATTAATAAAAGAGTTCACTCACACATTCATTATTCTGACTTAACTAATTTAAATAGTAATATTTCAAATAAATGGAATTCATACAGTTGCAATAGTTTTCATTATTTCGAAAATATGTTTTGAAAAACGATAAAATTATTACCACTAAAATCGGATTATTCCAGATCCTCGTTTGAAACCATTTAGTTTGATAAATTTGAATTACTACGTATGATTAATGTGTGTATGTAAATGCTTTTTTCAAAATAGAATTTCACCAAAAACCACCTGAAATTAAGTCTTTCAGTTCTCTTGAAAATCTTTTTTTGCGTTTTATAATTGTAGTGATATGAATTGCAAAATGCAATTCATCAAACTGTAAAATGCCTCTATTGCTGACTTTTACTTCTGTTTGAATTTTTTTTCTGATCGTATAAGCAACATTTTTGTTGCACTTTATCTAAAAATTATATTGATTTCTATAACTAAATATTATAATGTTATACATTCGAGGTACAATTTGTTTTCTATTTGCAAATGTAGTACATATTTCTTATTTTATACTATTTGTCTACCATAAAAATAGCTCTCGCTATCAAAATTTTAACCGCTTATCGCTATTGTTAAGTGAGGAATCCATCTTCACCGTACAGCTGTAAAAAAAGATATTGATGATTTTTTTCCCTCGTGAACTCGCTACTTATATTTTTAACTGAAATCTATAGATATGAATCTTTCATTGTTTAGTATCATGAATATGATATCCTTCAAAAAGCGACAAGAAGAGCATAAATAGTGCGTTAAGTACAATTTCAATCAATTAAATGTTTTATTTAATTTAAAACAAAAACAAAAGAGTCGTTTTGGAAAATAATTATCTATCAATAAATTCTTGTTATGGTTCTTTTAAAACTTTTAACGACAAAAAAAATAACGCAGTAATCTATAAGGCTGAGTTAATTAAAATATTTATTAACTTTATTATGGTAAAATGTTGGATAGCGCTCAGACCCGCGGTAGCTTAGTGGATAAGGCAGCGGACTCGTGGCAACGGTTTTCGTCGAGTCATCGGTTCGAGCCTGATGCCACTTAAGACTAGCCGGGGCTGATGCACGTTAAATCTGTTGGGGCCTAAAGTCCTCCCATTGGCGTGGTGTGGATGTTAGGAGAGATTGTGCCAGCTCAAGTGTCGTCCTCGTCACTTGACCGTGGTTCAAAATTACGACATCCGTCACCAATAGCCCTTGTTGCTCCTAGTGCGACGTTAATTAAGCCAAAACAAACAAAGAAGCGCTTTGACATTGCTTTCGTCAACAGCATAGTGCTGCGTTACAAATAGCTGCGATCAAGTAGTGGATTCGAGTTCTGGTGCCACCAGACTCGTCATGTAGCAGAGCTGATACACATTTTATTGAAGCTATCAGTCTTCAATATTTTCACAATGAGATAGTGTAGAAGTTAGGACAGTGGAGTACTATTAGGAGAGTTGCATCGTTTCACATCACTTGACTGGGCTTCCAAATTACGAGGTTCGTTACCACAATTCACTGTTGAAAATTTTCAATACTTGACGCTCTGTTAAAAGTATTAAATATATGATTTTATTATTAAGAATAATTGATAATTAAGGGGGTGTTTAAAAAGTAATTGTATTTGAATACAGGTGGCATGATGAGTAAATTATTACCTTTGGGGGCTGCCATCTGTTAAACGGAGCACAAAATAATTTGACATTGATTCATAAATTTGTTTTTATTTGGTAGTCATTTGCAGTCAAATCAAAATTTGATTGTTGTCATATCGAATTATCAATGTCGTTTTGCGCCGAGCTGTCACCGTCGATGACACCTGGATTTATCATTATACACTGGAAAGCAAGCAACTGTAAAAAAAACTTTGGGTTGCTTCCGGTGAATCTGCTCCAAAGAAGGTGAGGATCATACCATCAACCGGAAAAGTTATGACGAAGAATTTCTGAGGTACAAGAGGCGTCATGATCACGAATACGAGTGACTGAGACTTAGATAGTTGTCTAGTGAGTCATAATGTTTGCTAAAAACAAACCATTTTCAATGCTCTACGAGCATGATCTCTTTAAGGATTTATACTGATTTTCCTAAGGATTTATTGAATTTTAAACCTAATCTGAATTAATTAAGACTGTCTTCACCTAATGTCATGAGGTAGAACTTAATAAATAAATTATCTAAATAAATTCATTTATATAAAACACAAAAATATGTATCATATCCTTAACATATTATAAATATGCAATTTTTCTCTTAGACACATAAATCTCAGCATCAATTTAGCACTACAGTATATGGGAAGAAGTATAAAACCCATTTTATACACGAAAAAGTGGATGATTATTTTAATAGCAGGAATGATTTTTGTATAATTTATAGATAATAGAAATTATAAGTATAATAGAATGGTAATAGAATTGATTTTAGTATAATTGAATGATAACAGAAATTATTAGTGTGATTAAATGATAAAAGAAATGGTTAACATGTAATTGATTAACAGAAATGATTAGTAAAACTGAGTATATTGCTCATTTTAGAATATCGAAGTCAGAATGTAATGTTATGCCTTTTTATGCATGAAGAAATATTCCGAGCTTATGTCCTATCCTTTAACATTCGCCGAAGACCGCCTGAAGTGTTAATATGAACAGCAATTTTCTATTTCCCCACACACACAACCAAAACAAAAATAATTTTCCGCTAACCCGAGCATATCAAGCAATTGCCGTAATAATATAACCTAACAAACAGGTGATAAAAAGTATTTGCATTCGAATTGAAGTGAAATAACGAACCTTTCTGTCGAAATCGCGAGTGGAGTTAAAACCCTTTTTGTCGAGGAAAGTTAGACAAGAGACAAAAAAGCCGGGTCACGTGATGTTGAATCTGACCTTGCATCTTCTCCGCTTGACCTATATCTGGCGGCCAATCGCTGAACCGGTGTGGCTTTCCTCTCACATGAAAAGAACCAATTAACTCTAGCATCACGTGTCGATGGGTGATTAACCAACTCTCGAAATGAAAGACCAGGAAGTTCAGGTTTGCTGTAGCTCGATGTTGATACTTTGCTGTCGACCGTTAGATGGATATTTAAATGTATCACGCATTAACAGCGACTTGTCCCTTAAGTGGACTTGGACAGGGAATGGGAAGTCATTTTGCAGCATGGTGGGACCGTTAACTTCTGGAGATTTCGCTGAGTTGTGTTCTTAGCTTGTGCTTCCTGGTTTGGGAGTGGATGTTTTTATTCGCACTAAAATTTCTGGATATTTATTTTGGTGTAAGGATTGATTTTTATCACTTGTCGTTGCAACAAAGTAAACCCTGTTTCAGAAATGCAATATTCAGTTTGTAAAGCGTCACATGACCAGGGTTGCCGGATTTAAAATTAGGGCTTGATGGGGGAAAAAAAGGGGGGGAATAATAAATAAAGAATAAATGCTGCAATTATTACCAAGAACATTTTTCTCAATTTATGACAAAACATTTTTAATTCATAAATTTTTTTTCGGCTATTTTAAAATTGATGCATAAAAACATATATGAGTTGAATTTTTATTCATAATATTTATCCTCAAAATTATTCGATATTTATCATGATTTTACTTCAGTAAATAACTAATGAATAGACGACAATGAATGTATGTGATAGCCAGCCTAGGAAGTACGAAATATGAACCAGATTTCTCCTACCAGCACTCTGGTTGATGCTAAGCCAAGGACCAAATGAAGACTTATCAGCCAACTTCTGAAGAAATCCCTAATTGCATCCCTAACTCACAACTGCTCTAGATCAACAACATCCTCACAGACTCAGGATAAATCACTGAAGGGCATGGAAATTCACCATCACAATTCAAGAACCTAAATTGTTTATTGAAGTTGTCTGGAAACTCTCCATTGACACCAAAACATATTTATGATCGTACAGCCAATTTACCGAATAAACCCGTCACATTTGTTTATAGCACAAGAATTTCTCTACAACCCTAAAGCTCCTGATCTGGAAGCTGATATCATTTTGGCCTTTGAGACCATCTGTTCTCTACATTCTCCATGGACTTGACAAAAATGGCTAAACCTTCCTTATTGATTAAACCTTTTAGCGTATTGATTAAGCCTAATACGTCCCATGGCCATAAGTGCACAGCTCACTAGCAAATATCCAAAATACAAACATTTATGAAAGGGCATCTCATAACAGCATCCTTCACTTTTTATTGCATTATTTTATTATTTTACTGTCGAAATCTGTCATTTTGTTACCTTGCGGGACATTTTATCGTTCATGCGGGGCTGTCCGAACATCTGTTACGGAACATCTGGCATCCCCGCTAAATATTTTTCTTCCTATTTGATTATTCGTGTCAAATAAACAAAATTTTGTTAAACTTGTCTAGACGAAAACACATAATTATGTATATTTCACTTAAATTAATTGAAAGTTGTTATTATCAGACTTAAGGCAACATAAGATGTTATTGGCGACGGACCTCGTAATTTGGAGCCACGGTCGCTTCCATTTAAAAGGTAAAAAAGGGCCAATGTGTGGGCACACGCAATGTCATTTTCAACAATATATTTAGAAGTACTACAATGATTCGAAATTTGAACCTTAATCATCGTAAAAATCTAGTCACAGATTATTATCACTCATAAAATTCTATTAAAATATGTGCTTAAAAAATATAACTGATCACGTTTAGAAAACTTATTTCCTTTACATAACAATGCGCTCACTATAAAATGTTGCAAGCAGTTTCGAACAGTGTTTATCGTAACTGCCATATTAGTACAGTGTTCTTTTCCTAATGGGTTGCACGTTTGTTCATGTTACAACTATGAATGAACAGTATACTATAAAGTAAAATGTTTCTCGAAGCCCAGAAAGCGTTCTTCAAGTGTTGATAAAACAAATAGGCGTAAGCATATGGTTAGAGTAGCTCGACACAGCTTGTTTTAACTACCATTATACTGTATTAGTTTTTCTTAATGCTGAAGTTTTTATTGATACAATAATATTCAATTAAATTAAAGTTCAATGTTTGCATATAATTTTGTAAGTGACAAAGTGCGATGCATTTCTATGTCGGAAATTTTTTTTGGCTATACAGATTCAGAATGTGCGTCAACACATTACATACTTAATTGCTTAAATTTTTATCTAGAGTTATATATATATATATATATATAATCTTGGGTATCCCCACTAAAACTATATTGACACTCGATAATTCGGCACGACCGATGTATTTAACGTGCCGAATCAAAGAGAGGATACCGTAATAAAATATAATATACGATTCCATTAAAATGACCAAAAATCCTTTTTTCCCACGTAAAAAAACAGAACAGATTATCCAACATTTAAATTTATATCATTACAGCAATTTTAGAAACAGCCTTTTTTTTTTCTATCAGGAGCGACTATTAAATGAAAAGCAATAAAAAAGCCCAACCAAACTAACACATTATTAAGAAAAAGATAAAAGGCGACTCTTTCTTTCTTTTTTTTTTTTTTTTTTACGGAAACTTAAAACAACCCAACAATTAACACCTGAAAGCCACCATCACTAATCTAAGCATTTCTCGAATCATAAGTAATGTTTATTCTCTCATTCATTTAGCTCAATGTTAATTGAAGTAGCCACAAAGCTGTAATGGACTCGCCCAAAAAGCAGTTTTGTTCTTAATGAGGCTTTAACAACCGGTTTCGGTTGTCAGTTCTTACTTTCAATTATAGTATGTCATATTTTACTCAAAGATTTCTCACAGATCCTTCAAGGAGAAAACCGCTTTGAAAGGTTGTCATTACATACATAGTGTTATTAGAAAACCACATAAATGCGTTTCCTGATGATATTTCAATGAATGCATTTCACTTTCCGGAAATGCATTATGGCTCTTAATGAAAAGAGTCCTATAATTTTGATTTAGGTCCTTATATAAAAAGTTGTGTATTTCTAAGCTTATTTCATATTCATTTCATTCGTTTATTATTACAGTTATTCGACATTATATTTCTCGTTTGTATTACTTCATGGAAGTTATGAAATTTATTTCTTGTGAAGAATAAAGTGCATAAAAGTATTTACGTTTTGAAGACCTCATTCGAAATTCTCACAATAAACAATTAACGCTTATCAAATCATATACTTATTTTCTGAAATTATAAACGTTTGATGTTATTTTTTTTAACTATACAAGGGCCTTTTAAGAAGTACCCATGTTGGTAATGAGAAATGGGAATGGGGTAAGCCACACACACACTGTAGTATTGTTCGATGATCGTTTTTCCTTTTTCTAAGAATTTCGTGAATGTGACACACTTCGCATCCCAAAAAAAAGTGGTCATCATTTTTCTGGCCAAAAAGACCGTCTTCACCTATTTTGCAGATGATTCACCGGAAACTGAAATTTTTTTGATGTGCAAATTAGTATTTTCTTTGAATATCATATTAATATTCTGGTTTGCAACCTTGTATTGCAATGAAATTACATACATTTAACTTCTACGTGCACCAAATATGTAATGAAAATTTTCTAAGTTAAAGCAGTTTTACATTTTCGATAAGTTCATTTAAAAATACTAGGCAATATAAGTTTGTTGCTTTCACACACATGTAAACAATTAAGCGTTTATAATTACATGATTTTTTTTTTCATCAAGAATCTATTGCATGTGTCCCTTCAATTAATTTTTCATGCTAAGAATCAAATCATCCTGAAACTCAAAACTATACACATGTTATTAAGTCGATATTTATTTATTAATAACCTGGGGGAATATGTGTTTATATGGATGTTATGTTTTGCTAATTACGCTGTATACAGACAAACTTGTTTTTATGCCCTCCTTTTTTAAGCGGTTGAAAAATAAACTCTATCAAAATGCATAATATGAATAAAAAGTAGTATAAAATAGTTTAAAAACGATGACTCACTAAATATTACATCAACACATTAGAAAATAATAATTCTGAAAGAACTTTAAAATTTCAGAAGGAACTTCAATATTTTGCTGCTACACACAAGCAAACGACTCGTATGCAAGCGGCTAACCAAACACTCGTCCACGCAAATAATAATCACCGACTATATTGTATAAAAAATATCTACTCTAAACAAGGGTGAAGTAAGAGCCGAAAGCTATTTCGAACCAGTTGTCCATAAGAAGAAAATCTACATTCTAGATAACAAAGAATTTTGCCTTGTTTGTAAAACCAATTTCATGCTACATTGCTACGTTTTGAGTTATATTCTTTATATGGGACTTTTTTTTATGCAGTCCCTATTTACCACATAAATAAATAAAAAAAAATTAATGTGTTGCAAACAATATTTTATAGATACTTATGAAATTTCATAGTATATTTTATGTATTTTATTTTGTGCCGTCCCCACAAGAATAGGTTTGCATAAGACAAGAATAGGTCCCCCGTACAAGAATAGGTTTGAATGTATTACTGTCAATTAAATTAGTATGCACCATTTCTGTTTTTTTATTTTAAACTGGATTACAGTCCTAAAAAAAAATTTCACCATTAATATCGTCACGAGATCGCATTTTTTTTTTTTAAAAAAAAACAATTTTTAGTTTTAGTTACACCGAATTGAAACGTTTCTTAAAGTTCTTTCTAAATTCAATAGTTTGTTACGAAGATTATTTATTTATCAGACAATTGAAAAAGGTAAAAAAATGAGTAAAAAAACCCACACACTTAAATCTTTTAGAACAAGGTAAGCAAAACAAAGATTTTCAAAATAATCCTGTTATTTATAGCCGGCCTTTCATTCTGTAGATAAAATTTCAACTTTTAAAAAAGAAATGATCAGATTTTATTGTTTTTATTTACAATTGTTTATTCTATTATAATAGAAATCTTCTCTGAACTCATATTATTTTTCTTTTTTTTTTTCAGGACTAAGTGAAAAGGCAAAAACTTGTCCTCATCCAGCAGTTCCTATCTATGCTTCTATTGTCCTGTCTAATAAGGATATGAGCGTAGGCACAACAGTTACCTATTCTTGTGATGAAGGATACGAACTATTCGGGTAGGTTGAATTTCATTCAATTTTTAAAGGTGCTCGATCGATTGATTTGATAACATTCTCTCAAAGATTGAATAAATTTAAACAAGTGCTCCACTTACTGATTTTTTTTTATTGATTTTATACAAACCTACTAAAAATATTCGTTTAATTACGAGGACAACGTAAAGTTTTTATTATTTCTAAGAAATAACTGAGATATCTGGATAAAATTTAATCTTTATATTAATTGTGATCCTTAAGTACATAATATTATAAATAGTAACTATTTATGTTGATTTGTATGGATTGAGAAAGCAAAAGATTGAAGTAACCCGCAGTACAGAAAAAAGTATTTGTACTGATTTTACAGAATTGGTGTTAAGGGTACATCTGTATACGAGTACAATAAGTGGAAAAATATCATCAGTTTTTACTGAGCTTTCGTCAAGATATATGCCATCTGATATTCATAGATATAATGGAATCATACCAGGAACAGAAGTATGCGATAATGCTTTGTTTTAAAATAGTAAATCTTCGAAAGAAATTTTTTCAAATGATGAAGAACGTTTAAGGTGATGATTGTTTGTCTCAATCAAATGTGATTTTGTGGCTTGGGAAATTTTGAGATGGTAGGAAGGACATTAAGAATGACGAAAAATTCAAGCTAAAAAATTGCCAAAGGCGAGAAGTTCCCCTTCCAAAAATCTTAAATGAATACGATGTTGATTGTTTCTTTTTTCTACAGAAGAATAATTGACTTGAAATTAGTTTTAGTAGGACAAACGGTGAATGTAGCCCTTCCACAGGATCAGTTGTTGAAATACGAGTGCATTGCGGATGTGTGTCCCAATTTGAAAGTAAACAAAAATTGGCTCTAGTTGCACGGCAACATGCTATCCCACAGTGTAGCTTTAATTCATAGGTTTTTTACCAAAAAAAAAGGGGGGGAATACATATGCATTATGTAACACACATATATATAGAGTGGTATATGTGTGATATACGGGGTACTTTCGGTCTCGTACTTACAAATTTACATAATGGATGCGGATCAAGATAACGTTACGAGATATTCCACCATACCTCCAACAGTGCTTGAAGCAACTCGAGGATCGTGTTAACCGGTATATAGCTTTACAAGAGTCACGTGTAGAATAACTGATAGTAAAAATTAGTTGCAGATCTTTCTGGCTCATTTGTATGGCCGTGGTAGCCTAGTAGTCATGGTCGTGGACTCGATGCCGGCGATTTTCATTGAGTCGTGGATTCGAGTCTTGATGCCACTAGCCGGAAATGATGCACGTTAAATCTGTCGAGGCCCATAGTCATGGTGTGGAAGTTAGGATAGGGGCTCCACCTCAGGTGTCCTCCTCGTCACTTGACTGAGGTTCAAAATTACGAGATCCGTCACCAATAGCACTCGTGTTGCTTCCAAGTACAATGTAAAAAAACCAAACCATACCAAACTGTTTCATTTATGAGCTCAATCCTATAACTTTTTAGCCACTGTGTGCGTAAATCGCAGAATTTAAAAGTTTTATCAAATTTATATTCATTCTTCTTTATCACTTTGTATATAAAATGAAAATAAAAACCTTTAACATTACCTCATAAAATCATAAGAGAGAACAAACTTTTATATTAATTTTATTTTACTGTAGAATAAACACGGATATATTTCACTTTTACGTTGTTGTAATGTAATGCAGATTTTGCGAGGAATAGAAAGAAATATTAACGAAATACAATTCACTTTTATATCAAAATCGTTTGGCATCAAAGTATGCTGTAGGGTAGTGGTTCAAGAAGTATCTGTTTTTGACAACAGATAAGATTACTCAGGTAATATGGCGTCATCATTTTATGTTGCCATCTGTTGAATGGTAATGAAACCAATGAGACACTTTTTCATAAGTTAGTTTTGATTTGACAGTCATTTGCTGCCAAATCAAAATTCGAATAGTTTCTCAACAAGTTGTCGTTGTCATTTTGTGTGGAGTTGTCACCGTCAATCAGAGCTGATACTGGATTCTGCAATATATACAGGAACCCATAAAACAATATAAACGATATGTTGCTTCCGGCGCATCTGCTCCAATGAAAACGAAGTCAGAAAAATGATGTCAACGATATCTTATAAGGTGAAAGGCTCATTGACTTCTTAAATAAAAGAAAGACAATCATGGGAAAATGTTACAGAGAGTTAACCCACTCCCAGATCTCATTCCTAAGACGGATACTTTTTGAACCACCCTCAAGAAGTAGACAGTCTGTGTGAGCATGTGTTTTGTTTGTGTCACAATTACATCTTGCTTTCCCAAATAATAAATGTGTTTAAAAAAAAGGTCTTAGGGGTGTCTTTAATCACATATATAATTTCAAAGTTATTAGCAAATTTATTTTTAATACTTTTCATCATGTTTCAAATTTGAACATGAATTAACAAAGCTATAAATGTTTTAATATTAAAAATAGAAATATATGAAACGAGATTGCTTGGAAGAGTTTCGCTTATGTAGTTGCATACAGTAACATTATTTGGACAACCGAATGGTGACCACAGTAGCCTAGTGGTCATAGTCGTGGACTCGCGGATGGCGTTGTTTTCATCGAGTAATCTGTTCGAGCCCTGATGCCACTAAAGATATGCCGTGTAGCGAAGCTGATTCAACTTAAATCTGGGCAGGGTCCCAAATCCTCTAGATGGCTGGGTGGATTATCGTTCCATACTGCCAGACGCACTCATCGAAATCCAACCTCTGTCACGCGAATATGGAATCAATGGGTTGCTGAGGGTCATACTGAATAGACATACAGCATCTCCACACCCTCCCATGACTAACTCCCTAGAGGACAGACATATTGCGAAGTCAGCCCTGCAAAATTGTACAATCATATCACGGGCCGTTAATCAAAAATTGGGCATATTTGCAGCACGCCCAGTATCCGCTTGTGCGATGCAACGACGTTTTCAGCAACGTGGACTGTCAGCACGACATGTAATTATGTCGGCTTCTATTGACAATGCAGCATAGAGAGAGACGGCGACTCTGATGCGCCGCACGACAAAGCTGGATACAGGAGTGTTACAATGTCGTCATTTCAGACGAGTCCCGGTTCTGCGTGCAGTATTCTAAGGGCCGTATACGTTCTGGTAGCTCCGAGGAGACAGCTCGTCGCATGCTTGCATTCTATATCGTCATAGGGGCCCTACACCTGTTATGATGTTTTGTAAGCCATTAGGTACACGACACGCACATCTCTAATACGAATCGACGGTAATTCGAACGCAGATCGGTACATTTCTGACATCTTACGTCCAGTGGTTGTGTCCTATCTTCGAGACCTGTTAAACGCCATCTATCCAACAAGATAATGCAAGACCACATGTTGCACGTCGTGTTCTGACCTTCCTCTATACACAGGGTATTCGATCGTTGGCCTGGCCAGAATTGTCTCTAGATTTGTCACCCTTTGAAAATATCTGGTCATGGATTGTTGAGAGACTGGCCAGACACCCCTCTCCAGCTAATACAGTTGATGAAGTGTCGCATAGACTTGAAGTAGCAGGGAATGAGTTGCCTGTTTCTGTCAAGAAAGTCCAGTTCGACTCCATGCCTAACCGGGTAAAGCCTGTTTTATCTGCCAGGAGTGTCAGCTGTTTCTACTAATTTTTCACCCCTGTAAACCCTAAACTGCTTGCAAATTTGATCATTTTGTCTTCATGCCATACTGTTTACGTGAAATAAACATATTTTTTGTATTTGCTTCCCTTCATGGTGTTGCAGTTTTAATGGCCAACAGTGTAAAATTTCGTTGGATGTGCTGCAAAATTACTGAACATATCGTTCGATTAGTTCTTGTAATAATAATTTCTTATGAGAACCAAAAATAAAAATATTTGAAATGAAATTTTCGGAAGAATTTCGTTTCTGTCAGCGTAACATTCTCAGGACAACTGAATTTCGGAGGTTAATTATACACGCCAAGGTCAATCATTCACATGTTCGTCCACAGTATAAAAATTTCAAGAAATTCAGCTTAGTTAGATGTGTTGCAAAGTTACTGAATGCATCGAAGTTTGATTCATCCTTGTAATAATGTATCTCACGTGAAAATAAAAATAAAAGCATTTGAGAAATTTTTTGGATTTGGTATATACAGTTGCGAAAAGAAACGTCCTTTGGGCAATCGAATTTTGGCGATTTAATATAATACGCTAAGTTCAATCATTCACAAGTTAGCTGAAAGTTTTGATACACAAACACTCAATCTTATGTTAGAAGTTAAAAATATACATATTTGATTTAAATTTTGAAATGTTGGTATAAACCTTCACATCTTCATAAATAACATTCGAAAACAATACATTTGACAAAGTGGTTTCAAAGGGTATTGTTTTCCAAATATTTCGGTGGGATATGAATAATAAAAATTTCGAAATATGTTGTAAGAAATTAAATTTCGTTGTATGAGTGGAAAAGTTTCTTAATAATCCAAAGCTCGATTAGTTCTTGTAAAGGTTTCAAAAAAAAGGGGTGACCCATATAAACAAGGATGAAAATTTTGAATATAATTTAAAACAAAAACAATCTCGGACAATATTTTGATTTAAAAAAATGGCGTCTTTTGTTCATTTTTAATGATGGATGTTATTACATTGATATAATTTGATTGGTTAACTGTATAACTAAAGAAGGGGGGGAAGGTATTTTCGAGGCTTCTGAAAAATTCAAATTATCACACTGCTCAATTTAATTCACAAATTTAGTGATAATAGGATTTTAGGAATATAATGTCATTCAAAATTAAGCCCGCTTATTGATAATAGTTATTTTTAAAACACACAATTGTACTAAGGTTAAAAATAAATTATCTAGATTTGTAAGGGGATTCTCATTGACCTTCTACTGACCTTATAGGAATTTCTATGATGTTGTTTGATTAGAGAGCCTCGACTTGTGATTTAAGTAAATCAGGTTTGCGTCATAAATGGAGAGAAGTTTAGTGAATAAATTGTTAAAGAGAAAGTTAGAGAATGAGTAGAGAGAAAGAGAGAAAGATTTGAAATGCAAAGTCAGACGTGCTCTTCCACTGAGATGAAAGAGAATAGTAGCTTTCGACATTTAGTGTGGCGTGATCATCTGAGAAAGAATACCCAATCGGATCCAATTTACAAGTTTTATCACGAACTGGAATCCAGTTTGCTATTTGTAAGAGTACAATTTTGTAATAGTAATGTTTTACCGTGGACGCGGGAAGGACTCTGCTCCACGTTCGTAATTTATATATGCACGTGTGTGTGTGTGTGTGTGTAACGTATTTACTTTAACGTTTGTTCAATATTAATGAATCATTCCATACATGGCCGAAATACTTTTATTTCCTTATTGTAGCAGACTTTAGTCGGGCTTCTGCCACCGAAGGCCGAAGCGAAATTACCATACAAATCTCAGATGATTATCAGAGAGAGGACAAGCGTAAGAGAGGAGCAGTATGAAAAGGAGAGAAGCATAAGAAGAGCGCGTTTTTCGCTGTGTTTTACTATTTATATGAGGGAAAATTCAATTAAACGTCAGAGTCCACACGGTCTGAATGGAGGGACTTCCATGGAAGATAAGTATAGACTTAAAGTCTGATAGGGATCATTCGTACAGGTCTGTTCCGATGAGAAAAGAGCATTATCAGCGAATTTTTTTAGAACGTGTGATTGAATTAATTAAAAAGAATAAGGAATTGTATCAGGAAATACGAATGAATATTATCGTTTAAAGGAGAGAATGGGCAAATTTAGTAAATTAAATTATTATGGTGAGAAATTAATGGGAATTAAGTTAAATCATTACACACACACACACACACACACATATATATATATATATATACTCAAATTTCTTCAATAAGAATAAGAATCAAAATAAAGATTTGACTGTCTGATTATTTTGACTTGTTTATTTGGTGACTGAACTTTGAATGAAATAATTTGGATCAAAGACTAGGTAGTGAAAGAAGGGTGTCACAGATTTTAAACAGTGGGTGAGGGATAATGAAGTTTAATGATGCAAGAATCAGATGTGCACATGCTGCGCCCCACAAGGTGCAACTGTGATGTAATTAGACACTTGAAAAAGAAAAAAGAATGTTAAAAAATGGTTGACAAGAAAGAGGATCGAAAATAGAGTAGGATTGTGGGGTATCCCGGGGTTGCGTCTCCGTGTTTACCGACGATTTTAAGCAGAATTGAAATTATATTTGAATGTTTATTAAATACACATGGGGTATACTCATTACATTTTAGCTGTTACACTGTGAGGTCTTACATTTATATTTGTTTATATAAGATATAGACGAGATACAAGACATTTCAGAATTATTTGAAAAAGATGAAAAGGTTGGAATCAGTATGTAAAGAATTAAAAGTTCAAAAATAATATACTGTTATCTATTTTTTAAAGATCTGCATAATAAAAAGAGGGAATTTTCTGTAAAATGGACGGCAAAATTACTTAATACAATACCCAAGAGATTTTTTTTTCTATATCTACTTTTTTAGGAACTGTTCGCATAATTAATTATTTTAACAAATAAAGTAGTTAATTTAGCACATTTATATTATTTTATGCTATGTTATAACTGGATTTTAATCTTTCAAATTGTTAGGAGTAGAAAGAGAGTCAGCACAAAATTAATAACAAAATTCAATTTACTTAAACTTTGAAAAAAATAATTAATAAAAACTAAGCACTTATTACTACATCAAGAAAAGCTAATGTGTTACTTATAATTTCAATGTTTTGTTTATTTATGCTTCAAAAACACAAAAATGTCAATATTGATGAAATATAAAACCTTAAACTTTGCCTCTGGTCTTGCATTTTATAGTTAATCCGTGATCTCCGTGAGAAATTTAAAGTTATCAATTCAAAATTTGTTTTCATTTTTTCAGAGAATCGGCAAGAGCGTGTCTACCGTCGGGAAAATGGAGCGGAGAAATTCCAAACTGCGGTGAGTTTTTGTTTTAATAAGTAAAATAAATAATTCAGTTCTCTTTGTTCGGTACATTTAACAGCCATTTGAATTGCTGATATGCTATGTTCATTCATTGTTTAAGAATGTGGTTTTGAAAAAATAAAACGTTGGAGACTGGAAAAAAAAACGTGTTTTTTAAAATTTTGATTACGTATGCGTGTGATATAGAGTATTTACAAATCTATTGTTGTAGACGAAATTTTTATTTGACTTTTTTTCCTGCAGAAAATTCGGGAATTCAAGAAATACAACGATCTTAAAAAAATAATAAAATCGCTCAATTTTCGCGTTATAAAACTAATTTATTTCATTTATTTAACTTTGCTTCAAATTCTAAAAAGAACGATATTTTAAAAATAAGTTCGCAAATACAAACTTTATCACTGTTTATCGTTCCTTAAAATAGTTAATAGTTCCATTCTACTACTTTCCTTCGAATTATAAAAAAGGGGTTATTTAATTTCTTTCTTTTTTTTTTTTTTTTCGTGATTTTATTTTAAAGTCCAGAAAGAATTATAATGTTATATAATAGTGGGATAAAGATCAGTTTTTCATTTTATTACAACATCACTAATTCTGAACTCTCTTTAAACAGAATATTGTTTTTCAAAAACAATATGAGAGTCGTTCAATAAGCCCTTAGGTATTCTAGTTTTTTAGTGGGCCTCATGACTTATCAGACAGCTGTCTCAGTTACTCGCAATCGTGATGTCTTTCTCACCTCAAAAATTCTTCGTCATAACTTTTCCGACCAATGAGATCCTCCTCGCCTTCTTTGGAGCAGATTCATAGGAAGCAACCCAATGTTTTGATTTTGCTTCGATTTCCGGTGCATAATGATGAATCCCTGATCTCACTGCCGGAGACAACTCGGCGTGACGACCATCAAATTTTGACTTCGTAGCAAATAACTTACAAATCAAAACTAAATTATGAATCAATTTCAAATTTGTTTCGGCTCCGTTTAACAGATGGCAGCACCAAATGGTAACAACAATTTACCTGAATGATGCCATCTGTCTTCAAATACAAATACTTGTGAATACATATTTGAAAAATTTTCCTGTATTTATTATATTTACATGGTTGATACAGAAGAGAATATTTGTTTAACACGTTTAAGGCCTGTTGCTGGATGTTTTGAATTAGTTCGATTTTCATTGGTAATTGTGATTATTTTTCATTCTATCACAGTTCGCAGTACCTTAATTTAAATAATTGAAAAAATAAAATGATTTTCTAATGTAACTAAATAGAGAAGTCAAAATAAATTCATTTACTAATTTTTAGACTGAAGAATATAAATATAACGAATGGTAAGTAATTCTATGAATTTAATGAAAAATCTAAAGATATAAAAAATAAAAAAAGTTAACAATTTTCCGTTTGGAATTTGTACTTTTATAAATATTAAAATATCAATAATTAGCAGAGCATTCCATGTATTTTTGATCGTATAGCATCTACAATAATTTCATAAATCCAATTAATTTTCTTGAAAATTGAATATTTTTATCTAAATTTTGTGAAATTCTCTAACCTTTCATTTTTTCAAAAAAAAAATATCTTTTTTTTAATTTTATACATATTTCTTCAAAACACTCGTACTTTGTCATTTAATAAGTGAAATTAAAATCTACCATTTAGCTGAAAATTAAGCATCTGTGAAAAAAGTAGTAGTATCATCAATTATTCAACTATAAATAAATCAGTGATTCAAAAAATAAAGATTATTCGATTTATTTTCTTCAGTTTTGGATAGTTTAAACTGTATTTTTAACAACGAACTGAAATTTTTTTACCATCTTCTTAAATTTTTCTCCAATGATATCAAACAATTTTGGAATTATAATTAAAAAAAAATCAAAAGAATTTTTTTTCATTATTAAATTACAAATAATTTAGTGATATATTTACAAAATAGTATTCAATTTTTTCGCTTTAGTTTTTGATTGCTTCAAACCCCGTTTCCCACTAGCAAAAATTTCAAACCCTTTTACTAATTTTTTTCTTAAACTACAACAAATAATGTTGACATTGGACAAAAATTCAAAGAACAAAGATAAAAATTCAAAGAAATAATTATTTATTTCAATTATAAATAATTTAGTAAATGAATGTTTTTTTAAAAAAAAAAAATATTCAATTATTTAGATTTAGTTTTTGATCGTTTCGAACCCCACTTTTAACTATTTATTAAAAATGTTCGGTCCTCTACCCAATTTGTTCTCTAATTTCCACAAATAATTTTTACAGTGGAAATTTCAATTAAAAACAAAAATAGAAATAAATAATTGTTTCTATAATAAACTCTACTGCAAGTGCTTTTTTTTTCTTAACGTACACTCCATCGGTAATGTATCAAAAAATTGTATAAAGAAACTCTGTTTATTTGAATATTTCCACATTGTTGCCATTCAATAAGTTCAACAACCTAACCAGTCAATTCTTTAACTTTTGCCCATTATACATTTAAAAAAAAATAATCAAGGAATGGATTCTGATTTGTTTCGGGTTCGTTAAAAAAAATCAACAAATTACAAGCAACGGATCATTTACAACGAATCATCCGTCTGAGAAATTCAACGTGAAGTTGTGGGAAAACAGTAATGCGTATCCAGGATTCGCTTTAGTCTGCAGGAAAAGGCGTGCGAAAAAATAGAAGAATTTGTATACATCAAATGAAATTTGAGGGAAAGAAAGGAATTCTCAAATTTATTTTTTTAAATTATGATGAGAATCTGATTATATGCACCCAATGGATGTATACAGTTAATGATTTATCGGAGAGACCGCAAGCACATCAAATTTTTTTTTAAAATCTGTGAATAATAGATGCATTATGTAAAAAATATCATCCTTCCGGGAAGTCAATGTTCTCTAGTTAAAGGAAATAAACAATAGATTTTCTGACATGAATTTGCTTTTTTAATCTCTGTAATTTATATTTTAGTATTTTGTGTGTGTTTGAGTGGGGCAGAAAATGTTAAAAAAAAAAAAGAAGTTTAGGAGCCCTGATGTTAAATTATGAAATTAAATTAAAAACTCGTATTTTTACATTAGAAATTCGTATATTACATATTTCCTGCTCTGGATGAATAAGCATATGTTCCTAAAAAGGAAAAAAAATAACGAACATACTAGGTCGCAGTAATTCAATTTTAAAATTTCGGTATAACATCCATAAGTTTATTGAATCACAAAGAATCTTGTCAAAAATTTTAAAGGTTACCGTAGTTGGCCCATTTAGGATCGTGATCACATATACGTGATCACACGACTCTCGCTTCACGACCCACTATATCATATACGTGACGAGCCTTTCCGAGTCTTGAGGCCCGTGATCACACCTATGTGATTTCAAATCGGAACGCTTTATTTATGTTTTACATCATTAAATTTACATCATTATATTTCTTATTAATTCTTTAAATGTTTTTTCATAAAATTGTGTAGCAAAAAATAAATTTCGTGACAAATTTTTATCAGGAAGACTTTTTTAAAGATATAAGCGATCCATAGTATAAATAACAAAAGTAATAATGCAAGCTTTCTTTAATACAACCATTCTGTACCACGGCGGTGCCGGATAACGGGAATACAAAAAAAATATAAATCACTCATAGATAAAAATGTAAATGATTAAAACATGTATTTACACACATTCTGAACCTGTGTAGATGATATAATTATCCGACAATGCATATCGTCATTCTGCAACTATAAAATTAAATTCGAACATTAAACATTAATTTAATTGAATATTCTTCTTTTGATTTTAAAAAAAAACCCAGCACAAAAGAGAAAAATTAATACAGGTCAATGACAGCTAAGACAATTTGTGATTACCTACTCTTATGTTTATTAGTTTTCTTAACTTTTGAGGAACTTCCGGGACCTTTTTTTGTACAATACATTCTACGCACACACTTGTAATATTGAGCAAATGTGATACATAACCCGCTAGAAAACAAACAAAAAAAACCACTGTATTGAAATGAAAATTGACAGTTTCGATAAACACTGGATGGAAATAAGAGCAATGTCGTATCGCGAGCTGGCGGCCTAAGTCATCAAATTCCCGAACAAACACGAAAAAGTCCGAAAACGAACGACTCAATCAGAGCTAGAGACGGACTACACGATGTGCCGAACCATCGAAGGCTGAATTAAAGAGAGGCTATTGTATCAAACGTTTCGATAATGAAACTGAAGTATCTACTATGACCCTGATTTTCTTTAGAATTAAAAAATCTGCTTATTAAATGAACTGTTGGAAACTTACATGATTACGATGTATGCTTTTATAATTAGTATGCTCATCCATTCAATAGCTCATATAAATTTCAGTTTCATTACATTTAATGCATACTAAAAACAGTTAATGAAGCGAAGTTTTTTCAAGTTACACAAACCCGCTTTTCCTTTTTTTTTCTTTTTATGAATCACTTTAAAATAGAATGATCAGCTGATTTTTATAAATGTCTGAATAATAAACGAATTTATGCGATTGACTTCGCGTGCAGTTTTTCAGAACTTATGCTGGGTTCACATGAGTATAATCACAAAATCTCATCAAATATTCAGAAAATAAAAGTATTACTGAAAACATTTTGAAACGCTCATTTAGTTACTCGTTGAAAGGTATATGAACCCATTTGTGAAAGAAAAGGTCAATAGATCTATGTTACACATTTTCGTTTTATTAACCAATATAGATCGCTTTTTAATAAATCAAAATAATCTAGTGTAATCTTGTATCAAGTATGCAAATATTAATGCGTGGCTATACCTATTGATTATAATTATTAAATTGACACTAAGCCTTTGAAAAAAAAATAACCCCTTAATAAGATTGATTATTAATCTGACTTAAACAATCATTATATTTTAGTTTTTCACAGCTCAAAGTATCAGATTCTTTCATAGTGGTTTTAATAACCTTTATTTCCTTACCTTATGTTTATTTAAATATTTTTAAATGTACAATTGATTTAATTAACATTTTAATAGAATTTTTCAATCACAATCTTGCTTTAATATTATTTTTTCTCTATGTTGGCATTTCTGTACAATGCTGGTCAAACTTCGAATGTCTTCTGGATTTTAAGATTTGGTAAATATATAAATGAATGATTTTATAACACTTTTTCTTCAAAAGCATTAAATATTTGAAACTTTAAGTAAAGTATTTGTTGCGTTCATTTACGTAAATTATATCGACATTCAAGCAATCCTCAGCTTTCATAGCTAATTGATTTTGAAATGCAATCAAGGTTGAAATATACTGCATAAGATAAATAGCTAAAAAACAAAAATGTTTTTATGATCCACATTTTTAAAGAGATTCTATACAAATAATTGAAAAAAAATATCCTTTCACTGAGTAATATCTAATAGTTTTTATAATTTATTCTAGAAATAGTTTTCTTTAACCAACAGTATATGAGATACAGCATTTTTAAAAGGTTCATATATATACTGTTTGACTATTGCTCAGAAGCAAACATAACTTTTAGAATATTTAAAAATATAAATTGATTAAAGAAATAAAATTTGATGTGTATAGTTAATAATTTTAATAAAGGTACTGTGGATTAAGTTTAATACAAAATGAGACAAATTTCGCCGTACAGAAAAGCAACTTGGGAATAAGAGTTTCTTGGAACCATTTTCAAAGGAACAAAAAATATTCGACCTTGGCGAAATGATGACAGATAAGTCACACAAATTGTAAAAAGTGTGACTTCTTAGCACACTAATAAACATTTGGCAGTCATTATACACGCTCTCCTCTAAACTATTGAAAAGGACTTGGAGGATATTATCCCATTCTACTCTCAAGACTATTTTGAGCTCCTACACAGTTTGGTGAGGGTGATTTCTTTGTGAAACACGTCTAGAAGTGCATTCCAAATGTGTTCAATGGGTTTTAAATAAGATGAATATTCAGGCTACTCCATTCGTCCAAAATCTTCGTTCTCTAGCATATCCCAGACTTCCACTTTCATGTGTGCATGTGCATTTGCATCCATGAGCAGAAAGTATGGAACCTACACCCCGAAAAAAACGAACGTGGTTCTGAAGGATCTGGGTACTTTACCACTGCGAGATAAGGGTACCTGCGTTAAAAACGTGTATCCATTATGTGGTTCTGCCATTATGCGGAATGTCTGCTCAAATAATGGCACACCTCGGCTGTACCAATAAACTTCATAAACATTCAGTAGTCAATAACGAGTTCCCCTCTCCCTCCGCTGGAATTGGTGCTCAAAATCACTCATCACGGTGAATCGGAATCCGTCCAAGAACATGTCTCTGAAACACTGTTGATTTTAACGAACATATTCTTTACACCAGCTTAGTCTTTCTTGACGACAATGTGGTTGTAGCAGAACAGGCTGTGAAGCATACAATCCAACTTGATTCAATCGCCGAGAAATCGTTCTGGCAGGTACATGAGTGCCAACTGGGGCGCAAGTTCTGAAGTAATCTGGCCCGGAATGAGATATTTGTTCCCTTTTGCTATTAAAGATGCATGTGCATCCTCTCGAGATGCAGTACTCATCCTACAACCAGGGCGCTTTTTCAGAGCATTTCCAAGTTCCGCTACCTTTTCAACAGTGAAAAATCCCCTTTTGACTGAATGTTATAATATCCCCCAAAATCCACTCGACACCTTAATGAAAAACATGTATAATAGATGCCAAATGCGTATTGGTAGGAAGGAGGTCATACTTTAATGAGCGCGATTTTTATGCGCCAAACATTTCGGCTAGAAAAAATATTTTTCAAGACTGCAATTGCTCAAAGGAGCAGATTGTTTTTATATTATTTTTTTGCGTGGCAAAATCTGTCACATTTTGCATTATACTTATAATTCTTATTACCTTTATTAAATGTGTATCAAGCTTCATTTCTTTAACCAATGTTTCTATTATTAAATATTCAAAAAATTGTGTTTGTTCCATAGTAAATGTCATGTAGTGTACGTTTATACAAAACAGCCAATTGTATAAAAATTTAATACCACTTGAAGACATATATATTAATTTATTTAAAATTTCTTTGACGCTTTTCGAAGCTTAAGAAAACGTCTGAGATTAAAGAAAATGTTACCTTAATATTCTGACGATTAAAAATTCGAAATCTTCCCCATATAGATTTAACAAATATTGAAAACAATCGCATACAAATGAAATTCTTTTGAAAGTCTTAAATATGTCCTAAAAGGAGAAAAAAATTATTTATAAAATAATAATTGTATTCACGCAGAAATAAAATGGTTATTTTTGTAATTTATAACCTCGTTTTCATTATATATTCCCCATTTTTTCCCATCTATGTTTTTCCTTACACATTATTCCTCTTTCGATTTTAAGGAACGGGTCGTACCGTTTTGTTAGCGTCTCCAACGAGATCAAAGCATAACTTAACCTAGACAGGTGAAACCGGTCTAGTGTTTTAAAATAAAATTTTGTGCCCCATTTACGAGAATTTTACTGACTCAAATTTCTTTTTCTTCGCATACTTCTACTTCTTTCAAATATTACTTTCCTTTGGCATAAATACAGTACCCGCGAAAGGTATGCTATAAGTTTAGATGCATCTAATAAGAAGAGAGGCAAAAGAAGTAAAAAAGCAGTAGAAGTATGCAATCAATCTATGATAAAAACATACAAAAAATTAATTAATTATATACTATTGGTTAGAGTATCTAACTTTTTGGCCATGTTTCAAAGTAAAAATTTTATTTTTGCATAAAATTCAATAAATGCATCTTTATTAAGCAAATTGAGGGGTGCAAAAAATAACAATGTACCTCAAAGAAAGACATAATACGCTCTCTCTCGATAATTGTGACAAAAGAATTCGATGGTCAAAAAATGTTCTGAATATGCAATCGTGATTGAAACAATTTCAATTAGAACTGAAAGGTGTTTTTAATTAGTGTACAATTTAGATTTATAATTTCTATTTCTGCTAAGCATATCAAGTAAATAAGAGCTTGTAAAATGCTTTAAAATAGAATATATTTCCGCGGAAAGGTAAGGAAAAAAAACAATCAAGAAAAAAACAATCGTGAAAATGCGTCAGTGGTTAGAAGAAAGAAAAAAATTGTACTATGCCGACTTGTTACGATACATTTCAGTATAACTTACATACTTTCTATCTCTCTCTCGATATAGTTTATACTACGCAATTCAATTTCATGTGTCCAGTAATTATCGCTAGAAAAACTCGTTTAAAGAGATCGACTCATTCAGAGAGATTCGTTAAATATTTATTTTATTTCTGTGTTAATGTTTGACGATCTTTGAAAATAAGAAGTAATATTTATTTTTGTACAATATTTTCTGAAATTTTCGTATAACAAAACAAAAACCATTTTCTATTCTTATAAATTCACAAATTTATATATATATATATATATGGAAAATATATAGCTTTTGACCTCGACTAACATTAAATATCCGTTTTAATTATCGTAATTAAAATGGAGTTCTGACTCATTGTTTTTTAAAAAGCTCTCTTCTTAGGTAATAAGTTTTTCAGAAAGGAATGCAGCCATAGTTTTATTTTGTATTCACTACGACTGAGTGTGTGTATTTTTATGTTTCAGCCGTGAACGTGGCGTATGGCAAACCCGCCAACCAGTCCAGTTCGGTGCGAGGAGGCGAAGCGAGCCATGGCAACGACGGTGACTTGACCATTGTCCATGAGAACAAGTATTGCACCGAAACCAAAGCTGAGGACTCACCTTGGTGGCAAGTGGATCTACTACATGCTTATCCCGTTCGAGTGGTTCGAATTGTCACTAGGGGATGCTGCGGTAAGTGACTTTTTTTTTAAAAAAAATTTTTTTTTTTTTGACTAGATTCAATTGAATTGTCAAAGATGAAAGACAAAAATTACTGTTCCTGTTTAATTTGATAAATGTAAGAATCTTCTCTTGTTTCTTCTCTCTTCAACTGAAAAAAAAAGAGTTATAACTATTGTACTAAAACAAGAAAAGATTAATGTTTTTGTTTATATGTAATTCATTGCGTTATTAATAATTTTGCATATAAAGAGGGTTAATTTAGGAATAGAATTTATAAAAAAGATTGGTTTTATTATTATTATTATTATTATTATATATATATATAACACGGTTTCTTTATCCAACCGGAAACCTTCTTAAATTCAGAAAAGGATGTATGATAGGAATTAGAGGCAATTTTATTTTTGGAAACTGTTTCATTGAAATCTAGAGACTACGCCAACTTAATAAGAATTATAATGCTTAAAGAACCATGAACAAAATACTAATTTTTGTTTGTTCGAATTAACATTTCTCTGGAGCAGTGGCTCCCAATCTGTGGTACACTCAGCCTTAGGGGAGGTACACATCGTGATAGTTAGAAGTGCGTGAAATTACTGCTTGTAGTGGTGGAAAATCCAAACAAAAAATCCAGATGTTATTTTGTTCGTCAATGGCTATTTTTTTCTATCTAAATGGTTTTTCAATGAGATGTATATCTCTTCCTTACAAGCTTTATTAAGAGTGTTGACAATTCCTACTGGTGTCTATTTGCCACTTTACAGCACATGAATTACAAATTAGGGATTTAGGGATGTATGAGGATAATTCTACAGATTAAAATTCTTGTTGTAGATTTTAGGATTTTGAAGTTTACACGCTATCACAGAGTGAAGACGCTTTCTTTTATTCTACGGTCGTTAGAGTCTCGGAGAAATATAGCTAAAATACGTAGTCAAATGGCTAGTAGTTTAACCCAATCCTACAATTATGAGAAGATATTTATTAATGAATAATGGAGAACGGGAGAGAGAAAAAATGGTAACTGCTGCTAGAGCCATGTTAAAGATATTGGCAATGGAGCATTATTAGGAATTAAAATCTAAGAACGATAATGTCTATTGAGGTAGTACTTAACTATCCTAAATTTCTGCTGTGTGAATATTTTGAAATATATTTGAATTGAACGTAACACAGGTCTCAATTATCCCACACAAAGAATCTTTGGTGGTATAAGAACTCAATTTGCGCATGACCTGTAAAGAAATTAGCAACCATGACCATCTGGCAGTCAGGACAGTAATGATACTGATTTATAAAAGCAAGCAAACAATTTCGAAAAGAGGTATATTTTCAATCGTGAAGAAGAAACTGCTATCAATCTTACAAAGGGTGGGGCTTCTTCTCGAAGGAATCGCGTAACAGTAAGTACTATTTAATCCGGCTCGTAATGGATTAACAATTTTGCCCGGTTATCAAAAGTAATTATAATTTTAATAAGGTTACCGAATATTAATCGCTCTGGTTAAAAATTTGAATAAGTAAAACGTGTATTTAATGTGTTTACGCCCATATTGAATCTGTGTAGATGATAAACATATCCGACAAAGCATTTCGTCATTCTAGCAACTAAAAAATTAATTTAAACATTAAACAATAATTTCATTAACTGTTATGGTCAACAAATAACCGAATTAGCACAAAAAATTTCGATCGCGAAGTTTCGATCGGTGCCGAATAATCACGGAAAGCGCAGTCATGTTGAAAAATCATAGATTCCCCAAGATCAAACAACGGCAGATTCTCCACAAAATTGGGTAATACATTCTACAGCAATTATAAATATCTTGCGCTCATTAACGTGCCATCGTAAAATATTGGTCCAATCAATTTGTCATTGTAAATTGCACACAAAACATTAATAACAAATCGCATTTGAAGTCGAAAGTCGGTAAAATTTCTAAGATTTTCCAGGGCTGAGGAATGGGTGTTTTGCTATTGTACATGTCATTCCATGAATAGCATGCCTTATCCATCCTCACTATATTTGTCAAAAATATTGTCTGGACCTATATCTGATTCACGACAAAGGTGTACTATGCACAGCGTTGCTCGGCATCCGCGTCCAGTAAAACCTGTTGAGGTGTTGGTCGGTATGGATGAGGCCTAATTCGCTTAGGATTTACCAAACAAGATATTTGGAGAGGCCCTAGTATTGACTGATTTCTCTTATGCTGCATTTCGGATATGCGTGGGCGTATGCTAATAACTCATCCAATCGAACTTGCCATCCTACCTTAGCTGGTCTGCCAGATCGAGCTCGACTAGTCACGCTTAATAGTTAAACGTTTTACAATAGTTAGGATGATTTTATGAGAAGGATGTGGGCTTGCAGGGAAATGTTGCCGGTACAACCTTGCTGCTGATTGTGCCTTGCGTTCTCATTTACCGCACAGTAAAACGATCTCAAAATACTCAACTTTGGAAAATCGCTTCATTATCATGAGTACCGACATACTACAACTGCAATAAGATGTCTCTTTTATATCTGTCTCAGGTAAACAGACGTGAGGTTTCTTAAGTATTTGTATACTGAAAATATTTCGAACACTAAGTGCAAGTTGCGTTGAGTGGATACGACACTATTTTACACAATCTACGTATTATCTACTCTATTTATAAAGTCAATCAGTTCAAGGATGCAACCCTCGGAGTTTGAACCGCGGTCCTTTTGATTGAGAATCACAAGCAATACCCCTGTATCACATTGCAGTGTCGTGTTTTGCTCGAAAGATAACCATTTCTCCCCCGTTTAAATTTCGAGACGTCCCAGTGTAGGAAATCACGAAGAAACAAATGCACGTATTAACCTTCTTATTCTTCGCATGTATGCTTACAAAGTGTATTTTCGTACTAAATCGATGATATTCTACAACTATGTAAATCACTTTTTCTTTCCTAACTCGTTCTATTCGTTCGAGATAGGAATGCTAACTTCGTAGTTTTCCACCAGTTTGCGACGTAGGTGGTTTCATTCAGTAGCGCATGGCTATTTTACTATACCTAGACACCACTTTTATGAATATAGTAACAGCCGTTCCGAAGTTAAGAGGGTGGCAAGGTACTTTAGTTGGCACCCTGTATATTTACTACTAGATGTCGTGTTCTTCCCTACGTGATTCGTTACTGCTGAATTTGATCAGATTTTCAGTCGTGATAATTGGATAGATTAGATTATGAAAAAGTGATTGATTTTATTTGAAAGGACATACATCCTTAATTTGTATATATTCTGTAAATTTATTTTAATGTTATTTAGAAGTCGAATTTATGTTTGAGTTCTGTTTACTAAGTAAATATTCATAACGTTTAGAGAATTTTAGAATAAGTCTAAAGGATAAAACATTGATACGTATAACGTTTCATAGAAAGAAATTATACATTTTTCTTGCACTCCTTTAGAAATATTGTTCATTCGTTATAATTTGATTGACGATTTCGGTTACCGATACCAAACTTTTACTGAGAAAACCATTAGTGTGTATTTTAGAAGTTTCGTTTTTTTTTTTTAATTACTATTTTACAAGTTATACATAATTTTTTTGTTCTCCCAGTTTTTGAAATTTGTCGTTTGTAAGTCTATTGGAAGTTTAATTCGGATAATAAATTACTTTATAATAAAACTTATAAGAAATGTGGCGATCGGCAAAAAATTAAAAGTGGAAATTAACAAACAAAATAGCCGCGTTTATGTATCGAATCAGCGTTAATCGAGGTCTTACTGTATTTAGTAGTTGAAGGGGAAATCTTCAATTTTTTTTAGCCAGAAAAAAAAAGCATCGGCTTTGTTAGAATAATTTTCCTTAAAAGATGGAATGTATTCTATTTACTCTAGGTTTTAACTGCTATTTTTATGATTCTATAATAAATTATTAAGTACTCGTATTATTTTGGGACTCAGTTATTTGCTGATTCACAGTTCGGTGATTGGAAAACCCTGAATTAAAATAGCGTCATCGTAGATCTCGAAGGAAACTGAATCATAATTATTTTCCGTTAATTTCAGAAAGAAGCGTTGATTTTTGGATCATTTTAAATGAGTTCTAATATTTTTGAACTGAAAGAACATTTTCGGAAGGTTACAAACAAATGGTACACTCGAGTTTAAAAATCGTAAGCGATATTGTAGAAGTATTTAGAAAAACAGAAAACAGTTTTTTGATACCCTGCATTTTATACAAATTGAATATTGGAAGACGTATTATTAGAAGCTGTTTTGATCAAGCATTAATTAAAATCTCAGTTATTTTGTATCATAAAGTTTAACTTGGTTTTTATACCGAGGTAATAAAATGATATGAATAACTATAAATTCGCTAACATCCGATCGAAGCTTTTGGATGTTGCAAATATATTACTTTTAAATAGGTAATTATGAAAAATACCAAAGAAATTTATATTATTAACCATTATATGAAAACGTAAGAGGATATGGAACCCTGACATAAATTAAAATATGTACTAACAATTGCAATCAATATTGTGTGTTAATGCATTGTTCAAAGCGTATAGGTAATCGCTCTGTCAAATTCTATCGCTACTTCTTTTTAAAAAAACAGATATCTTTAAAAACATATGTAATTTCTCTTTTTATTAATTTCGTATTTCTATTCCATTTTTTAAAATATTGAAAGACTAAAGCCCTTCAAATTATTATATTCCATTTTAATGAATAATGCTAATTTGGTTTATTGATTTTCATTCTATATATTTACTAGACTAATTTAATCTTTTTACTTTAAAATTCAAGTATCTGCTCTAAATAATAAACAAATGTATTTAAAAGAAAGGTCACACTATAACTGGTTTTTGGATTGTGACTAACTCATAAATTGCTAAGAAAAATGACCTTTTCAATTTCCGAGAATGTGTAATTATTTCGAACCCAATGTGTTTTGCAAATATTTTTATTCCAATTAAACAAATTTGGAGATACCTCTGATATTGTTTTGCTTGTTGCAAGTGTTTCACTGCAATTAAAATAAATCTTTTGTTATTGTTGTAGGTCATCGACCATTGCAAGATCTCGAGATACGAGTGG
This sequence comes from Nephila pilipes, assembly GCA_019974015.1. NCBI lineage: Eukaryota > Metazoa > Arthropoda > Arachnida > Araneae > Nephilidae > Nephila > Nephila pilipes. The sequence goes on along the minus strand of BMAW01059320.1, from coordinate 450,586 downwards.
GTAACAGTTCCACTGTTCAAGGTAACAGACTCTGCGCTTGGTACCCAAAGACATTAGGTAAGTACTCTGAATAATTTTCCTGTTCTTAACTCTTTGTGGTCCGTATAAAATTGTATTAATTACGCACAGAAGAATGTGTAAGATGTCTTGAAACAAAAATTATGTTGCGTGTAATTTTCATTTAAATTTTGATACGTGATTTTCGAAAGCATCATAAATTGTTTTATTTTTTAAAAAAATCTATGAATTCCTTTTTTTTTTTTTTTTTTTTTGAAATTTGTCTTGCAAGTTAGATAGAGTTTTAAGAATATAAAATAAACTTTTTTTAGCATGAAAAGTTGCAACTTCAAGCAACTTTTTCTCATTTTTTCTATGTGAGCCATGATTATGATTAATAGTTTTCAATATGGTTCTCTCTCTGAATGAATATTAAGTATAATTAGTAAATAAATTATGCTATAATACAATAAATTTAAGTATTCATTTAGAAGCTTACATCAAATCAATAACTATCTTTATTACTGAAAAAATTTGACATCAATTTCTTGAATGTCCTTTTTTAAGGCTGCCTTCGCCTAATGTCAAAGAACCTGTTCGAAACTTCCGAACATATTTCCTGGAAAAAAATTGTTCCAGTTTTCATATATGTTTGCGACGTTGTAACATATACATCCTTTTATGATGAAATACTCTTGTAATTTAGGAATATTCCAAAAAATACTCCATTTTTCACATTAATACGAATGATTTAAATATTATTTAGTATTACAGAATAGGTTACAATTCATGGAACACATTTCACCTCAGAAAAAAGGTATTTAATGATATAAAAAAAATGAGTAGCATTATAAAATACGCTATTCTCTAGAGGATAGCGAATTCAAAGTGTAATATTAATGTTCGAGCGCTTTTTTACCCGAAAAAGTGTTCCAATTTCGGGTCGTACTTTTTAACAATACGAGCAGACGACCTTAATGAGACTTTAGTTTTTTTTACGAGGGAGGTTCCAAAACACCCGTGTTCGGATTGTGGTAACTCATTGTAATATTTTCTATTGATTGTTCTTCATTTCTTTAAGAAGTCCATGAAAATTCCGCCCTTAGCATCCCAAAAAATCGTAGGTAAATTTTTTCGGGCTGTCTTCGCCGTGTTTGGAGCAGATACGCTGTAAACAATCCATTGTTTCGACTGTTGCTTGATTTCTGATGTCTAATGATGAATGCAGATCTCATCAACGGTGACAACTCGATACAAAATAAGGACGACAACCCGACGCGGTAACAATCAAAATTAATCTATAAATCAGTGTAACATTGTTTTGGCTCTGTTTAACAGAACATAGCACACAATGGTAATACCATCTTTTTCTAGCAACGCTCTTCAAACACATGTATTGTTTGAACCCCCATATATAAGTAAAATTGAAGAATAGAAACCTTCTAGGCGTATAGTGTGAGAAAAGGAATTTTGTCGTTGCCATTTTTTCCCCTTTGGAATTGTTCAAATAAATCCCATCAAGTATTTCATATTTCTAGGTATACATAAAGAATAATGTGATAAAAATTGATCTAAAAGAATTTATATAATTATTAGAATAAAGATTTGTGTGGGGAATTCTTCCTCTGTTAGAAGTGACTCCGGTAGCCTAGTGGTCATTGACGCGGACTCACGGCCTGCGTTATTTCGTCGAGTCGTGGATTCGAGTTCTGATCCCGCTAAAGACCAGGCGTGTAGAGGGATTGATGCACTTGAAATCTGTTGAAGCTTTAAGGACTTAAATCTTCCCATAGGCGTTTAAATTGGAAATGTGGGATAGGTTCAAGTGTCGATCTCGTCATTTGATCGAGGTTCACATTAACGATGTCCAACGCCATTAACCCTCGTGTTGTTTCGAAATACGGCGCTAATAAACAAACAATCAATCCATTCTCAAAAAATAAAAATTGGAATCACAGGAGAAATTTCTTCAATCAGTGTGAGTTGTAACGAGTCAACGGCTAAATTCACATGTTATTTATAATATTAATGAGTAGAATAGTAAGAAAAAATGTTTACATAAGCGATGTCGACTTTCTTAATTTTGATTCAAATGCAATTTCTTTTATATTTGTAGATGACGGAGTAACCAAAGATTTTGATTGTGCTTACCCTATTGTGGGGAGGTACGTTTACGTCCAAATGGTCGGAATACAAGGCTCCCTTTCCTTATGCGAGGTCATGGTTTTTACAACTCAAGGTAAAATGCTTTGATTGGGTCATCATTTTCTTTTTTTATTTGCTTAATGCAGTTGAATAAAAACATCGCTGCAGAAGCACGACTTTCAGATTAAGACATTTTGAAATAATGCCTTTCAAAATCTTAACCCGTAATTTTAAATAAATATAGATAAGAAAATGTTGAAATATATTGAATGGGATTGTTATTTTAATTCGGTTATTTTCAAAAAAAATTAAATGAATCTTATAGCAAATGTTCGATATGAAAAAAATTATAAAAATAATTTTTATTAATATTTTATGTTAACGTGTTCAATAGATATACGTAATAAACATGTATATGAGCTAATAAAAATTAAAAAACTATAGCATAAATAAATTAGCCAAACTTAAAAATAAAATTAAAATTAGTAAAAATTACTTTTATTACCAAATTAATAAATATATATATAGAAAAAGCATATGGTAATCTAAAAAAAGCAAGACAATAAAATTAAGAGGAATAAACACAACTGAAAATTAAAGAAGTAAAGTCTTAAAACGAAATAACGACTTTAACATGTAAAGATAATATTAAAAAATATAGAAAATAATACATAACAAACATGCATATAATCAAATAATATATCACACAATTAAGGCAATATAAATTTTACTATATTTAATATGAAATAAAAAAAGCCAGTTTCTTACACACACACACACACATATATGCCATATATATATTATATCCAAAAATAATTTAGTAATTTTATTTATTTTATTATTATTATTATTTTAAACTTATTATGGTATTTTTCACAAAATTTTCTTTTACAGCGGTTAATACTATTAGTTTATTTACAATTTTTTAATTACCTTTTTGTAATTTTATATTCTTTTCTATGATTATTAATAAGATATGTATTTATGTTAATAACATTTTAAAGCTTATATGTGTGTTGGAAATTCCAATCATTTCATCAATTTCTTCCAAAACAATTTCTTTCTATGTTGTTTGAATTAAAATTAACGATTTTTGTAAAAATGCTGAAATTCAGAATTTTAAAAAAACTATTAGGAGCGTTCAGAACTCATAACAAATTAGTGATAACTGGCAGCTTTCTGAAACTCACAAAATCTTCCACAGAGATTTCATCGGGCCGTTGCGGGAATCAGCTGGAGCCCTTGGAATTGACCACATTCAGCCGCACTTGCTACGAATTTCAAGTACAGAAGGGCGGTTCCTTCGATGCCGCTCGGGACTACTGTGTGGCACGGGGCGGACTCCTGCTCCACGGAGTGAAGGACCTCAGCCATCACTTCATCGCGTCGGAACTAGAGCGAAGGAAAGATGCCCTGAAGTCCAAACTAGTCTGGCTGGGAGCGCAAAGAGACCAGGGTCTCAGGGCCCGCACCTGGCACTGGGTGGACGGTGAGTAAATGTTTTGTGTCATGTTCATCTTTAATTGTTGTGCATATAAACCTTTTTGCAGATATATACCTTAATTGTTGTAGATATATACCTTTTTAATCATATGGTTGCTATATTGCCCATTCTTAGAAAGGAGAAGCTTAAAGCAGTATGCTTACTGATTCTCAAAGCGACAAAATGGAAATCCGTCGATCGGCAGAGTTCTTAGAAATATGTCCTTGATTTTGAAAAGGAATTACAAAAAGGAATCAAATTGTACGAGCATAAATGTATATCATCAAACATCTCTATTGGAAGGGAATTAAGTTATCGCTACTAAGGCAATAGGCCGATATAGTTTAGATCGATGTTACATGTAACTTTTTTACTGTGACCCAGTTATATTTAAGATACTTTTACCACTAAGAACTTTTTATCAATTTTGAGATTTGTTGATAAAAGCAAATGTCAATATAACTCTAGAGTAATAAATGTCAATATAAGCTGGAAGTAATATTACACATTGAAATAAATATAAAATATATGTAATATCTTATTTTAAAAATTTAAAAGATTTTCCTCCTAGACACTAAACATAATCCTCATATTTTGTACATTGAAGAATCATCTATAAATCCATAACCAAATTAAATGACTAATGTTAACCAATACCGAAAATAAATAAATAGATAGTCATCGTTTTAAAGGTGTTTTATATCTTTTATTCGAAATCTGCTTAATTATTTCAATATTGAATAATTGTTGTACTTAAAACATATCTTAATAATGAAAAACACATGTTGCTAATGAGACCCCGTAACTTAAAAAGTTTTAAACACAATTTTGCGATATTTATTATAAATTTATATTGATTATTATTTTTATAATGATATTTATATTAATTTTAACATAAGATGAGAAATCAGAAACGTGATTTTAAAAAAAGTAATGAATGAGAAATGGAAAAAAAAAATTTATGAGTATGAATAATGAAAAAAATCCTTTTTAGAAGTTAATTATTTAGTTAATTAATAAGCATGATCATTTAATTCTTTTCCAATCATCAAGAATGATATCAACTTTGTTCAGCTGCAGTAGCCTGTTAGTCATGTTCGAGAACTCTTAGCCGGCGCTGTTTTTCGTAGAGTTGAGGGTTCGAGTCCTGATCCTACTAAAGACCCTCCTTGTAGTGGAGCTGATGCATGTTAAATCTGTTGAGGATCCAAATCCTCCTTTATCCTTGTCACTTGACAGACATTCAAAATTAGGAGTTCCTTCACCAATAGACCACGTGTTGCTTCTAAGTATGACGTTAACAAACAATCATTCAATTTATCGAACTGTGATGAAAATTGTCCAAGTTATGAACTGTGGCCGATTTCTGATGACCACCTCCGCTAATAATTATACGCACAACTATGAGAAATTAATCACATTTCAAGCAATTATAAAAAAAACTCTCTTTATGTTCTTGACTTTTTATTATCTAAAAATCCATTAATAAAATATTGAATAAAGAAACATTCTCTCGAATATCGATTTCAATAAACAGCTGCAAATATCTTCAAAACTCTACGAGACAGCACCTGGAAAATCGTTATCATTTTAAAACAGAAGCAGCTGTATAAACGTAAACTGTATATTAAAAATCGGTTTGTTTCTTTTCTTCCACAGACAGCGCCGTCCAGCAATATCTGTGGGCGGAAGACCAGCCTAACAACTACAACGGCCAACAAAACTGCATCGTGCTGGATGGAGGCAGGAGATGGCTGTGGAACGACGTCACGTGTGATCTTGACTACTTGCCCTGGGTCTGCCAATACAGTGAGTTGCTTCGCAATGCATTTTTAATCACTCCATCGACTGAAAACAAAAAACCGAAAAAGCTTGATTAGTTTGGAGACAGGGTTATCTGAGAATATATCTATACGCAAAAAGTAACATGTGAGAAATATAAGACTCAAGGAGCAGTGAAAACTCGAAGGGGGGTGGATTCTATGTCGAGAATGGATAAAGAGCTTTTTTTTATACATAAGTTAGTATCATGGAAGTGGCAACAATAAGTAATGTTTATGTTTCCTTTATTAATAAAACAAAATGGCGCTCGTTGCTGAAAGAACGCCTTTGAAAATATCAGCGACAGAAACTAATTTTTTTAAATGTTAATCTTCAAATTCATTCTTAAATGCTTACTTATTTGTTGTTAATGAATTGTGTGCTTCCTTAATTAGCCCATATTCTCATGAGTAAACGACTCTAATTTGAAATGTGACCCCTCAAACTCAAGACAAATAATATATTTTAATTTTTATTAACAAAAAATATTGAGTATTCCTTTCTTTTTCATTTCATAATTATCATATTTTATGATGCTCTTATAAGTGTGCTAATTAAGATCAGGATCTAGTTCAAACTTAAGTACATTTGGTATAATTTTTTACATTCGCCAAAATATATCTAGTCAATTATTGGGGGAAATGCATTGATAATTATAGTTTAATTCAATAAGTCGCTTACGATTTAATAGCTGGTAATGATTAAAGAATATTAAACTTAGAAACTTTACGAATTATTTGTGACATTCTAAGCAAAATACATGTTATATTCTAAATATGAATCCCTTGAAAATAATAGAGGTTCTATTACTAGTTATAACATATAAAATGGAAAAAAATACATTTCGAGAGTTAAAGCAATGAAAATAACATTACATTTTAAGAATCATGACATTTTTATGCAAAACAAATAACTTATGAAGACTAAAGCTTGTTATTATGCACATTACTTGTGTAAAAATTACTTTTTTCTTACAATTGCCTTGTAAATTAGATAAGTATCATTCTCTCTCTCAAATCCCAATTGCTTATTTTTAATAATAATTTTCTCTCTCAATTTCCAATTATGAAAAAACTTTTGTTTTTCAGCGTTCATATTTAGTTTTTATTTACTTAATTCTGCTATCCAAAAATCTTGAGTCTTTAAATAGAATGCTAAGTTTTGACATTTAATCAAAGTTCTCTTCTTGGAAAAGGATCGCTAAGATTTAATACGCTAAAAAATTAAAAATATCAAAATCAAACACACAGTGAAAAAGAAATATTATTGAGTGTAAATATCTAATTATATATATTTAGTGATGATAAAAGACGAGCTTTTTTTCCAATCGAAGGGACATTACTATTTTAAACTTAATATAGACTTTGTAAGCTGAAAACAGTGAGTATTCGAAATTAGATTAGACCATTTAGTAGCTGCATTCTAATAAATCGATGTTTCATAGATATAAATTAGATGTATAGTAGAACCTTTGTAAATTAAATCCAAAAGGATCTTGAACTAACCATACTATACAGCGGTGGTCATCCCTGTGTAAGAAACTCTTAGGACAGTCATGAAGAACCTATGACACTCAAGCCAAAGAGGACACCCCAAAATATTTTGGGTGTCACGCATTCTCCATGGACAGTAACTTTACAAGAATAGTCTACATGAAAATGACAAATCAGGAAGGAACAGACAATTAAAATAGTTAAGTATCCTGATGTAGAGACCTACAATATTTTGGAATCAAATGGATTCTGTTGTACTGTGACTTATTTCACGTGGTCTTATGGAAAGCTAGATCAAGTCCACGACACCAAAACTCTTCAAGAAATCATAGACGAGATAATGAGTAGAAACTATATCTTTTCTGTTAAGTCCCATATAATTTAAAAGTGGCTTATGAGAGGCTTGTTGAAAATTAAAGTTGGTGCAGGTCGGTTAAACTTTCTGCCCCTTCTTAAAAGTAAGATTCCAAATGAGTTCTTTAGCAAATCTACAAATATATATGGTAAATTGGATTGGTTCTCTCTCTCATAATAGTAAGGGCACCATCAGTTGTTTACCTGTTATACCATGAAGGAGTCGGAGAAGTCTTTAATAATTGCTAGTTTGAATTTTTTTTTTTTAAATTTTTGAATATATTTCTGGGAAGATCAGAGGAGTATTCGAGCCTGAAAGAATAGAGGCTCGTTCTTAAGTTGAATTTTAAGCTATTTCATTACCAAAGAGTCTTTTATAAAACTGAGCTCAGAAGAAGTATATTTATGTTGCTGTGAAAGATATTTTAGGATATCAAGAATAAAAAAGCAGCTATATCGCTGACCTTAGTTCAGTTCCTCAGGCACTACGGCTAGCTGACAAGATCCAAATATCAATGAATGAGATTTCAGTTTTAATAGCATTAGGTACCTCTTCAACAGCAATAAGCTTTGATCTGAATACTGAACAAAACTCGGGATTTCTAAACTTGAGTTTATTAGAGAAAATAGAGGCTTTAATGAAGACACTAAGTCCACAATCATTGCTTTCATATCTGCTGATATCGGTATTAATTTGAATTGTAAAATCAGGAATTTGTTTGATGATTTCAAAGGAAAATTGGCGGAGATATACAGGCAAATCATGATTTGAATTTGTTTCTATCTTGAGTTTAGTTAGAAAGAGAACTTTTGGCAGACCTTCAAGAGGATTGTAATTGTTTTCAATGAATGCAAATTGATAATTTGAAAAAGCAATATGTTGAATTTCATAACAGCATCGGGGCTGAAGTGTTTGTAGACTTAAGGTCAGAACTTGAGAATCAAAATTATATATATATATATATTGAGGATGAAGAACATTGCAACCATAAAGAGAAAATTTTGAAGTACTTGGGACAAACAACCGGACAATTTTAGCACCTTGAAGTATCTAGCAATGGTTTTAATAATGAGCTATGTCTCTACCTACTTTTGTGAGACCTTATTCTCAGCATTAAATAATGTTAAAACCAATAAAAGAAGTCAAATGACAGATGAAGTTAGAAGTATTCGTTTGCACTTGAAGTGCACCAGAAAGAAGCGAAATACCAGCAATCAATCGAAGATTTGGCAAATGAAATTCAGCAACAAAAAGAGCGACCAATGTAAAGAATTACTTGTTTTTGCTTTTTCAATTAATAAATATATCAAAAATATAACAATTTTTTCTTGCTAAATCTAGGGATAGCTCAAGAGTATAGATATTTCTATATTTTATCCGAGTTAAGGTTTACCATCACTAGATTAGGGGATTGGCACTAATTTTTAAAAATGCTTTGCGTCTCTTTTTGACTGATCAGGACTCTTTATTATTTTGAACTATCTACATCCAGTGAGGTGAAATCGCTAGTTTTATCGTGTATATCGCTCACGGTGATATTGTGACATCCTGGCTTCGTTATTAATAATATATTCCATTGAGAGATTCAGTAAATAATCATTCAAGAAATAGTTAAGAAAACAAAACTAATTTTTATTCCATTCTTAAAATGATCCAAAAATCACACATTATTACGAATTTGGAGGGGAGACTATTACGCGTACTCAAAGATGGAAATTTTACTTATCTTAAAAATTGTTAAAGTGGATCTGAGTCGGGATCAAATTTATGTACTGGGATTGTCAATAATAGCGATCCAATGATCACTTAACCTTGTACTATCAATGTTGGTTGCACAATATGATCGTTAACCCTCCGATCTCGCTACCGATTCTCATATTTCTGCTCACGATACTTCTATATACATAATAATATTATATTTATATGAGTTACGATTTATTCACAAGTCGAAGTTCTCAAGTCGAATAACGTCATATAATCACCCAAAAGATTAGTTGACGTGGGAAACGCCTGAGATCCCATTACAATTCTGAATGAAAATTTGTATATTTTTTAGTATATAAGAATTGACTTGCAATAAGGAACTCCTAAATAAGCAGGTAGGTAGGAGACTTGATTGAAAAGTAATGTCTTCATGGCCACGTAACTTTTTTATTTTTTATCCAATTTTCACAATTCTTATTGTGCTTGACAGCTACATACAGTATCCTTTATGTTGAGCATAATTTACTTTTCCACAAAAGCCCTATCCCTATCCATGTATTATCGCCAAAATGATTAGTCTGACAGACCCGTCGCAGAAGAGTTCCCGTTGGTGTTATCAGCACTAGGCTTTAATAGAAGCTTTCACTTCGTCGTCAGAACACAAGTAATGCCTATGAAGATACTTTTTACCTTCAGATTGAGGTGGAAATTGCAAGGTGCAATAATGACTCTGCTCCATGTGGGTCGCCATCTTCAGTTCTCAGCACTCCAAAGACACCTGAGAACGAAGAACTGAAATGCAATACATAGATATCATATGTAAATTTCATTCAACAGTATAAAAGTTCATTCAGAAAGCCGTTCTTTGTGTGAGAGGAACTCGCTCTTTTTGCATTTATGGCTTATCCCTCTTTGCCTATTTCTTGCATTTAACATCAGTTGCCTAATTAATTTTAAAATTTAGATTTCCTTTATTCCATCATTTAAAACCTAGATTGGTTCTTTCTTTCTTCACTTCACACGCCCTAATGTCTTGTCAGTCCAATTTAATTTTTGTAATAATTCAAATAATTAATTTTTCACTACATACAAATAATATTTTACTTCCTGTACCTCCGGGCCTTTAAAGACACAGAGGTTTAATCTCGTAATAATATGAATATAATATTTATTTTCTTCTCACTTCCAGGTCCATCGAACTGCGGCAATCCCGATCGACAAGAAAACTCGACGATTCTAGAAAGCGACTTCCGTTTGGGTCAGTCGGTCACTTATCAGTGTCCCACCGGAAACAAGGTGGTGGGCGATCGGGTCCGACGGTGCGAAAGCAATGGGTTCTGGAGCGGCTCAGCACCGTCTTGTGAATGTGAGTTTTAATTTTGTTTATTATAGATAAAAAGTGTTCCTTTTCTTTTAGTTGCTCATTAAAAGATATCGAAATGAGTTCACCGAAATTTTTTTTTCTTGTTTACGTTGCTGGAGGTTGGTCGCAAGGAAAGTAATAAGTCGAAGGAAATATTCTATAAATATTCATTAGCCTTTTTTCCTTTAAGTAGTTAAATTAATAAATCGAGTGCCGGCGATAGCCGAGTATTCGTGGCATCGAGTTTCAATCGGGCCTAGTGTTCGAGTCCTGGTTCCATTAAAGACCTATTTTATACAAAGGTTGATACACATTATCGGAGATCATGGTCCTCTTGTTGGTATGGCGTGTATGGGGGGGGGGAGATATTAACTCAAGTATCGAGCCCTCGCCATCTGTATTTTGTTCAACGCTAGAGGTATTGGCAACAAAGTGAATGAATTTGAACCTCGGTTAAGGAGTGAGCTATGATTTAACTACCACACCATCCAAACTTGAGGACTTTGAATTTTGACAGATTTAACGGCCATCAGTCCCGCAACACGATGGCATCAGGACTCTAACCTACGGCTCGATGGAAAACTCGAACTCGGTCATGAACTCGAGCCTATTATCACTCGGCTACCATGGCCAAACAGGTATAGGTAAGTGGGATGTAGCCTATATTCCACTTCACAAATCTGAATGGGCTTACAAGACTTCAACTTAACTTTTATTAAAACCCAAAAGCTATCAGCGAAATTTGACATCGGCAACTGTGGAATTCCGAGGAAGCAATGGAAAATACCGAAGGGAGAGAGATCTATCTTTATATAGAAAAGCGGCACCATAGAAACGACACAATATAAAGCAAAATTCAGCAGAAAAAGAAACCTTCCGTATGTAGGATCTGTCTTTGTACTGTAATGCTAGTTCTCAAAATTTCTTACAACGCATGCTTGTCACCGTGAGTGCTGGAATTAAACATCTGCTTCGGAATCTCATACACAATAAAATGCTTTGTGTTGATGTCTTCGATAGCTTTTCAGTGCATTGATGATTTATTTGGGTGATCAATGTATCAACAGAAGCGCGTTGATCTCTCTTAACCAATTGTTGCTAGAAACTCTGTCAAATGTCTTTAGTGTCCCACAGTTTGCACGCCTAGGCGTCACATCTTGTACTTTTTCTTAATAATGTACGCATTCACTATGCGAACACTTCAAGAAACCTACGATTTCCAAAATGCTACCATCTCGTTATCAGTACCCAGTTATATCATTTGTTAAATAGCACAATTTATCCATTACATCAATATTTGATATACGAACAGGTAGTCTGAAACCACTTTTACATATAATCCAGCACAAATTTTTGTCGATCTAATTTGGGATTGGCCACAAATGTATTTACATCACTTCACAAATCTGAATGGTCATAATATTATGATTCGATTGTGTATAAAAGAAGACGCGGTGGTGTAGTGGTTAGCGTATTTGGTTGCGTGCACTGCCAACCCTGGTTCGAGTCCCAGTGGTTTCGGCTGATCATAGGTCAATTCAGCCCTTCATCAACTTCGGGATCAATAAATGTGCTCCAATTTCGTTTGGGATGGTAATTGGGGGAGTCTAACATTGGGCTAGCCACTCGGCCTGTACGGTAGTTAGTAATTAGCACCACAAGCCCAAAGGTTACAGAAACGGAGATGGGCACTACCTGATGAGACTTCTTGAACCCGGGCAGACATTAACTTACAAATAATTTAGCCCTCATGGGTTTTCCATCTTCAGACATCACTACTGGCATCATTCACTCGAGGCACCTTAGTAATCTTTTTTTTCCCTTTCCTGTGAGGTTTACTGACTTTGGTAAACAAGGGTGACGCGCTCCCGGGGTACCCTAGCGATCCTCCTGTATTTCCGAGTCTCTTTCTATATTCTTTCCATTTTTTCAAACATTTAAAACAACAAACAAACTTGTCTGGAGCAGCATAGCCAAATTTGGCTCTTACGCTATTAAACATCACCATCACATACTTAACTGTGTTTAACTCTCTCGCTTACGAATTATGAAAAATTCAAAGAAAAAAATCATTCCATGAATTAATATACATAAATTCTTTTTTTAAATTACGTAGAAAAAAAAATTATTTGTTCAGCTTGATCCTATTATGGGAAATTCGAGGTGCCTCGTATGAGGCTTGTAAGTTTAAAAGGTTGCAAACATGCCTATGCAGAAAAATGAAAAGAAACCAGCAGGTGACAAATTTAAGCTAGTTTTTATATTTATTTTAATGTTCTAAATGATATCTTAGCAATTATTACTTCATACAATGAAATAACAGATAATATTAGAAAAATTATCTTGAATGAAAAACCTTGAAGCGCTCAGGACATATTGCTTCCTTGCATGGAGCACATATGTATCTAGTTTTTCTGGGACAGTGGGATGAATGGAACTTGGCAGAATTTTTTCACTCAGCTTAAGCCAGATAATGCTCACCACCATCTCTTCTCAATTCAACAGCATCTTGCACTTTTAAGCGTTTCTTTGCTGGTGGATACCACAATGTACTTAGTCTGCCTTTCTTTTTGCTCTAATTTCCATCTAATTTCCATAGGATCCAACAATTTACGACGCAAACACTTAGCATATGGTGAAAAATTCATAAGTAACACCGTTGATGCCGTAGACTATGTCTATACAGATTTAATAATGAATCCATGAGATCTACTCCAACCATTTTTTTACTATACATATATATGAAAGAAGGTTTTGGAATTTCGATAACAAGTTTTTCTTGCCTGTTTCAACATTTCTATCTAATTTCACCGATCCTACAGGACCTGCTTCAAGAAATGTTGAGACATGGACAGCTGCGTTGATGAACCATCTTGTTATTGTTATGTTTTCCTTATTTGTGGTAAAGGAAAATGTGCCTTTTAGATCAAGTTTCATTTCATTGATAGGTTTCAATTTACAAATGCATAAACATAGCGAAAAATTCCAGCTACCCCCCAAGGTTTTATTCCCCATGGATGAGGTTTGCCTCTTATGTATTGTTTGATGTTTGACCTTTCTTTGAACAGAATCATAATTTCATCCTCTGACAAATTCTCTTCCGAGTAGCAGTTGTCAGCAAACACTCTGTAAAAGTGGTCTAATTCGGGATCTGATTTTACACTGCTTATCTTTACAGTCGTGAGATGCATTACTTGGAACAAAAATAATTTTTAATTAAATTTTAACGAAGTTAGCTTCCTATTCATTCGTTTAAAAATGATAATAAGAAACTATTTTAAGGAATTTTACTAAGACTTGCTCTTAAGGAAGTTGCCCTTTACAACCACGTGTTATTAGTGTAGGCACTATGGTTTCCAATAGATATGAAGTTTATTTTTAGAAGTAAACAATTTTTAATGGGATTATATGACACATGTATGTCTTATATCAAATGAGAAATTACCGCATTTGGAAGTATATTATAGTAACAAACAAATGATGTTATTTCTTCATTTACTTCTGTCCCAAAATCAAATATTTCAATTTTTCAAGACTGGTGTTGCGAGCTGTTATGGTATACTGAAACAATTTGAGGCTTAAATGGGTAAGTGGTGGCACTCAAGCGAAAAAATTGAAAAAAAAATGATTTTAAATAACTGTTTCTTTGAATTATTGTAAGAGTCTCATATGAAATCCAGGTGAGCGAGAGGGTTAATTATCTAAAATATTTACTCAGGGAATGTTCTCAAGAAAAGTTCGCATGATACGAGGCTTTCACGTCGAACTTCCAAAATCAAGTAGTTTATTAAAGATCATGTGATGATCAAGAACGGAAGAGCTATCACTCAGTGACGATATTCACTAACATATTTTTATTTATACGAAGTCTAACACTTCAAATAAGAGATAAAATAAACATAAAGCAGTGTTATTTTCTTTGAATATTATGTAAAGTTTTTTAAATAAGTATTCGTGCGTCTTAGTAATTTTTTTCCAGAAGAAAAGCCTTTTGCAATGATTCAATAAAAAAATAATTTAACGTGTCCTGTTAACATTTTACCCAGTGAAGTGTTTTCTGAACCAGCTTTGGAGCAGCTGTTCTCAACAACCTGCGTTATTTCCTGTCTTGTCGGGGTCAAATCCACATTAAAATGGCGAAATGTAACCTTATTTTGTGAAGTACTATTGAAACCCATCAACTTTTTTCAAAATGAAATAAAAAGCTTCGACAGATTGCTTTCAGATCAATCTCTTAATCTTTTTTCTTTTAAATAATTGAAACAAATTTTCTTTTGTTGATCTACTTCATGAAAGGGGGATGATGGACCACGCCTTTTTCGAGCGTCTGGAAATATTCTCTGCAGCGAGGGCGATTCTTTATAAAATATCGATTAGTGGGTCGATTAATTATCGCTTTCATTGAAATCAAAATCACGTATTTCAATTTCGAAATTATAATATTCAGAAAAATATATAATCCTCATAAAGATATCTATTTTTTATAGTTTTCTTTTCTGGATTGTGTGAATTAATTTTCTTTTTTGTCTTTATGCTAACGTTTGATTTGATTATTTTATTATTGTTATAAGCCTTATAACGTATTTATTTTCATTTTGAAAAACAGCTGTGTAAAGGAATTCAGAATGGATTTTGTAAAATATAACATTATAATATTTAATTACAAACGAAGCATATTTTTTCGTATTCCATTACCAAACAATACGTAATTTGGAACAAAGGAAAACCTAGAATGCTTTCAGGAATTTACATTGTAGATTAATAATGGAATCAAAATGAACATTGAATGTTTCTGCACTATATTACTTTATTTTAAGGTAACCAACTTTGGATGAATTTAAGCGAAATTTCATCGCGATTCATTTTATGTCCTTGTGAGAATTACTGTATATCGTTAATTGAATAAAATTCAGCGTTTAATTCAGAGAATCATTACAATTATCGTTATTAATAAAATTAAATAAGATGAATCGTATTAAAAGAATCAATTAAGGTGCACATCATGAAATAAAAAAATGTATCTATTACTCAGTGTGACAAAAAAAAAAAAAAAAACGACAATTCTCTGACTTTTTTCTCCTTTAAGGTTGTCTTCGCTCAGTGTTACGAAACAAAACCTGAATTCGACCGATTTTTCTGATTAAAAAATTCTGCTTTCGTTACCCTATATAGAGAGAAGAATTATTTATTAATATCGCTCTTAGAAGCAATTCGAAGGCTATTGGCAATGGACCTTGTTATTTTGAGCCTCGATCAAGTGACGAAGACGAAACCCTGAGGTGACAACCCTCATCGAATTTCCACACCATACTATAGGGGATGCTTTGAGCCTCGATAGATTTAACACACATCAGCCCTTTACGACAGATTTAACACACCCCAAGTAGATAGTGTGTCTTTAATGGCATGAGGACTCGAACACAGGACTCGATGGGAACAACGTCAGCCGAGAGAGCTCACGGCTATGAACACTCATCTACTGCTGGTAGCCTATATAAAAAAAATTCGTAAATATTACAAAATTCATTTCTGTAGCGTCAAATATTTCTTATTCTCCCGCTCAGATTTTGAAATTTGTAATCTTTAGTCAATCTTGTGTTCATTACATTACTTCTTCTCATAAATTATTATTGGGAGTTAAATTCTCAGAGTTTTAGCACATTCATAATAGTCGAAATGATCGTCTATTTTTGCCCTTGTTTATACGTTCATCAGTATATACGAAAGGATAACTCTTAGGTTTAATGAGTGCTAAAATTTAACCGAGATATCTGGATAAAATTTATTCTGCATATGAACTGATCTTATGAACATGATGTTATAAATTACAGCAACTCATGCTTAATTTCAAGAAGCTTTAGATTGAAATAATCCGCAATATCGTAAAATTTTCATTACTATCACGAGATAAAGTAAATTCTTAATTATTATTAAAAAATAATTGAGATAGGAGCTTAATTTAAATTTATAATTCTTAAGACTTCATATAATCACCATCCAGAGTGGTACGTTTCTCTCACCATTTTTTAATTTTTCTAAGGCTGCCATTATAGAACCAAGCAGATTGAACTCTACCTTCTCCATACTGCGGGTTTCTTCAATCTACGGTACAGGAGACCAAACAAATCAATACGAATTGCTATAAATTTGAACATTGTGAACATTAGGATCAATTAATATACATAATAAATGTTATCCATATATCTCTATTAACCTTAATGATGCCCTTACGTATGTTTAATATTTGTATATATGTGTGTGTTCCTTTGCAGATTTATTTATGCAAACAAGTTTTTCTGCTGTTTTTATTTTCAAATTATTTTGTAATACCAATTGTCTTGTCAATAGCTTTTACTGGAAACATTTTTCCCTATTAAATTTTTGTTAAAGTTTTCCAGTAAACCATTACAATTATTGTGCATAATGTCTACATTGTAATTAATAATTGGTGGGTTTTCAACTTTATTTGTTAAAATGAAAAATGGTACATTTACAAAGTGCTTCAAAACTTCAAGGACTCTATAAAATAAAATTACATATGCATTACAATCGTAGAAGTTTGTATTAATATTAGGACATTATTTCTAACCTTCATTCGAATTTGAAATTTATTCTGTGACAATATGCTAAGACAGTCTTGAACTGAAAAATTGAAATAAATTTCCAATAAAAATAAATAAATCTAAATAAAATTACCCTATAAATATTTTGAAGAAAACACATTTAACATAGAATTTATTAATCTAAATGATAATGGAGGCAAATGGAATTTGAGAACAATTTCCAGAATATTTGTTGTATTTGTTGCATGTCCCCAAAAACCAGAATTCCTATTTTTGCACTCAAAAACCAGACTATTCCCTGTTATGCACTCGAAGAAAATCGCAAACCATCAATGGGTTGGAAAAAGAATCCTATTTGAAGAGAATTAAACTAGAAGAGACTTGGCTATTGCAACGCTTGGCGCAGATTGGAAAAGACTTGGTGTATTGGAGTAATTCAGGGATCTAAGAAGACCACTGCAAAAACAAGACAAAGTGGTTTTTTTCCTGCCTGCTACACTGCAAAGCTATGGAAGAGGAAATATTTTGTATGCTGAAGAAAATTTATTGATACATCAAGCTACAGTCTATTCGTAGTGAACAATCCATCAGAAACTTTACGATAATAGTTGAATTCATTCTTGTTTCATAGAAAGTTTGGACTTTATCGTCTTCCCTGATAAGCGATTACAACGGCCGGAGTAAGTAAGTAATATTGTATAGGTAGGAGATGACCTTGGAGATAAATTTGGTCCTAACTGTCTCTAAATCACTAAATTTGGCAGCAAAACTAGATGTCATTGGACGAGAGGATGAACCCTGAGAGATTTTTAAAACATTCTTTGAAGTGTGCATATAAAGCCATTGTATGTATCGGTGAGAATGCGTATTAGTGTATGTAGACAATTTGTCCTAATGCGATCTTGTGATTTGAATTGCTATGTTCAGCGATTGTGCGAACTTTGAATTGGAGATATCTTATATTTTTATGTGTATGTTATTTTGTTGTTGTTAAAAGGAAGTATAGTGTGCTTGCTTGAGACTATCAG
Organism: Nephila pilipes; assembly: GCA_019974015.1. NCBI lineage: Eukaryota > Metazoa > Arthropoda > Arachnida > Araneae > Nephilidae > Nephila > Nephila pilipes. The sequence goes on along the minus strand of BMAW01059320.1, from coordinate 432,634 downwards.
AATAAATTTGGATTTTCTCGGTAAGAACTTCCATTCTAATAACGTGTACCTTTCTTTCATTCAAAAGACGATAGACCGCGTAAAAATATCAAAGAATATGAGTATCTAAGGAAATTTAACTATCTCAGTATATTCTGTGATTATTAATTTAGTGAAATTTGCTTTTTTTTACAGTTGTGGACTGCGGAACTCTGAAAAACATCAATTTCGGAAAGGTGACGTACACTGACGACAGGACAACGTACAACGCCACTGCGGAGTACGTTTGTGACGAGAATTACACGCTAGTGGGAAGTGGCGTGCGCAGATGTGCAGATGATGGCAAATGGAACGGAACCGAACCCAGATGCGAATGTGAGTTTTTACATAACATTTACTCGTATATATGTGTCAGAATCATCTGTTTTTAATTTTTGTTTGTTTGTTTTGTTTAATGACTAAGTGACGATCAAAGCTTTACACTTCTTAAACCATTACCTATACAAAGTATTACAAAAGCTTTACAAAGTATTTATTCAGTTTCGTTCCAAATTATGATTTAAGAAATGCTTGTTTAATACCTCTTGAACAGTGTTCTTAAACATTATAACAAAAATATGTTTCTTTAGATTATTCAAAAAATAAAAATGTTTATTGTTTTTTGATAACTTTTAAGTCCTTAACACAGGCTTCTATAAAATGTTTAAATTCTGCATCAAAAAATTTGATAATACTTAATTGAACAGTTATTTTTTTTTAAAAAAAAAAAGGTTTGCTTCTAAATATTTATCTTTTCAATGTTTTATGCACCAGTTCTTTTTATGTCGATAAAACAAGGAGAAGCTAAATATTTAATAAACTGAGTGGGTTGATTTTTAAAAATTTAGGGATAATAACTTTAAGTGTGGCACATTTATGCATTACTTCTTTACGTTCCTGTCTTGTTCCTTTTACTTATCTTATACATTACAAGTTAATAAAGATCAGTCATCAGTTAAAAAGTCTAAATAATATCAGAATTAAGTTCTTAACTCTTCTCTCGATAATAACCCAAACTCAATATGCTTATCTTGTTTGCGACGCAGATTCCTTCACGTGCTCACAGCTATAGAGTACAGTTAACTTGAAGTAGTTGATGCGTCCATGGTTATACTAAACATCGTGTTAAGTGAACCGCGAGTTACATTATTAATATGAACTGAGCTATAATACAAATTCTAACATCAACGGAAATGTTTGAGTTGAGTTTACACTCTTCTGACAATGTTTTTAATTATCATGGAAATCATTTATCCAAGAAGATAATTTCTTTATAACTTTTGAAATTTTATCAATAAAAAATGGTTGAATGTTCAGCTAATATGACCAAGATTTTGAAAATAATCCCCTACAAAAAAAAGTCCAAACAGGAACACTTCCCTTCCCGATAAAGAGGGGGGGGGAGGGTCATATAAAATCTAAAACATTCAAATCCAAAAAAAGGTACATAAAAAGAATTAAAATGATTGACACTCTCTTAGCTCCAAACTTTCAAAAGATGCATCTCAAAGACAACTTCTGTTCATCTACTCTAAGTCGGAATTTTGTCTTCTCTCTGATATTTCAAAATAATTTTACACATCTAATGTCTTATCTATAACTGTGCTTTTTATAGCTGACTCATTACCATATTCGTACATATAGCAAACAGCGACACCTGCAAAAAAAATGCCCAAAAGCTTCTTGGACCTAATTTTGAAAGAAAGAAGAGTTAACCGTGCCTTAAGCCGTCGTCGCGAATACCCATACTTCAAATGGATTCTCTCTCTCTCTTTTTTTCCTAGGGATCTACCATCTCTATTTCTATTATTATTATTATTATATTTTCAAACTCATGGGATATTTAAACATATTATTAGCTTGAATCTGACAAAAGGACATTCATCTCGAGAAAGCTATTGTGTTTCCAAATTATGGTCGAAAATCTAGGTGCACAACAAAACCACACAAATATTGTCGTACTATACTACATCTGAGTTTGCTAATCCCGAATGAAAGCTTAATTTTCTAAAGACATAATTCATTTTTCAGAGCTTTACTTTTAAGGACATGTCTTTTCAATAGAAACTGAAAAAAGGGAATTTATTGGACCATATGACATGTTCCTACGGATTATATGATTATATGTACTCTCTACTGTTATCTTTTGTCAGCTGTCAACCTGTGCTTACATTTTTGAAACCAGCCTATTGTACTATTGATTTTAAAGTCATTTTTCGAAAAGATTTGTCAGTCTACTATTCCTTGTTTTCTTTGCTGTTGCTTCTGTCATCATTCGATGCCTTTTATTTTTATGAGTAGATGTACTTTGATCTACTTAGGTTTTATCGTTTGTGATAAATAACTCAAACATAATTATCCCTCGACACATAATTTCCTCTTAAATTAAATGTATGTAAAAATTTATGCATCATTTATGTAGACTATGTATTTTTATTTACATTGAATAATGTAAGTCATAAATTTTTCTTCTCAGTTTTGGTCCCAATTCTGAGAGATGGGGCCCCCCCCCCCCAAGCGTAGATGCTAAAACAACCGTCGCGAATACGAGCGCGTCAAATAGATAACTTAAATACCGAGAAAGTAGTGAGGTTGAAAGGCTCAGGAAGGGATATTAAATTTGAGTCAAATAAAATTGAAATTGTTATAACGAATTCGATTCGTTATTAACAAGAGGCCTCATGACGTGATAAATAATCAGTGGAGAATATCATTTCATCTTTAGAATAATCACAGTTAAATTAATTATTATTGAGGGGCGTTTACTTAATTGTGTCCCTAACCAAATATTAGAATTTACGCTTTGTGAGGGGCAAATAAAAAATGAAGGAAACGCTTTGAGTTTTTCACCCCAAAATTTCCCCATAATAAGTTTTCGTTCTCAGACTAAAACTGAGTTTAAAAGTAAGCATTGGTCTCTTTCAATTGATCTGCCATTTATTGAGCTAATGATTACGTAATAAGTTATCAACCAAACATTCGGCAACTAACTGCTAAGACGGACAACATTCAGAAAGCATACACAAATAAATATAACTTTAAAAGATTTTCTTTTTTACAAATGTTTCATATAAAAACTGTTTGTTATATTTTTTTTCTATTTTTGACTAACATTATCAAGTTTCTTAACTAAAAAAAATAAAGTTTAATAATTATTTTTGGACATTGATCAATATAAGAATATTAATAACTTTGAAAAAAGGAAGGAAAAAAATCTACTTTTTTTTAGGACATTGAGTTGTTTTAGTTTACCATATTTCATATATATATATTTTGTTTGCATAAGAATTGCATGCGGCTCCCGAGTCATGCTATGGACACCCTTTTATAATAAGGTTATGTGTCAGCCATTTAGCTCTTACATATTATAATTTGAGAGCTAAATTAAATTAGTTTAGAGCTAAGAGCACAATACTAATTTCAACGTGTTTTTCAGATCACTGGTGCCAGAGTTTACAGGTACCCACGAACGGCTCCATGGAGATGAGTGGGGTCAAAGCAGGGGATGAGGTCACCTACACTTGCGACAAGGGACATAAGCTGGTCGGCGACCAAGTCCGGAAATGTCAGCTGGGCGGAAAATGGACGGGAAGAGATCCCATCTGCAAATGTAAGGCCTTTCCCACAATTTGCTTTTCAAATCCATGAAAAGGAGTCGTGTACGTATTCTGGTTACATGCACGACATCCTCGTGTCCACAATACTGTGATCCGTAGAATGCACGCAAATCGAAAGAAAAAGAAATGTAATTCGTGGTGCTGCCATCTAGCAATAAGATTAAACACTAGAAATGTCACTTGAAATTAAAAATGAAGAAGGCGCCCTCTGTGAGAGGCAAATATAATCCTTCAAAAATTTGTAATTAATAACTTATTACAATTCATTCCTATCAAAGGTAATTTTTGTATGCAATATTTTAACAGGATGATATTTTTACTCTGTTTTTCATTTGAGATTTCATTTCCGAAATATGTGTTTCAAAATATTGTTATTAATGTTTCATGTATGTAAACCATATTAAAAATTCATGAAATTATTTTTTTTAAATTAGTGATAAATTAACTAAACTATTCATTTTTCCAGACTTATCGAAGGGATTCAATGTATCAAGCTATTACTTTTGTTACAACGCAATAACGTCTTCCTTTTTAAATATTTTATCTAAACAAAAGGAAGTTAAACTGATGATCACTTTTATTTTTAATACTCCACAAGACTAAAATCTGTCATCATAAAATACCGATTTATTTTTCTTATAGATGTGGAGTGTGGACGACCTCTGACTTTGGAGAACGGGACATATACCCTTCTGGATGACAATCTCACCACATACCAGAGTCGAGTGTCTTACCGCTGCAACGATAACTTCACTATCATTGGACATGATCAGAGGTCTTGTCTGGAGACGGGAAAATGGAGCGGAAGAGAACCAACTTGCAAATGTAAGTCCTCGCGATGATTTATAATCCATAAGTACGTATCATTTAGAAAAACTCGCATAAGGAGAGCTAAAAATTGTAACTGGTTCTCTCCCGCATTTCACTTTAACTGGTCTCTGAAAGTGCTTTATTACGATGTCTGACATAAGAACCTCGCTTAGTGAAATAACCGTGACTTATGCAAATAAAACTTGCAATGTAAAAAGAAGTGGGGAGGAGAGAGGAAAGAAGAGATAGAGAAATAAGAGAGATTCAAAAGAACGCTGTACTGATTCGAGCAACTGTGAGGCAATGCATTGAGCTTATATACTGACTCAGATTCCCTCATTATAAGTATCCTTGAATCAGATCCAATTGGTTGAAGTCGACTTGTAACGGCTCTTCATTATTTACTTCGATTGACATCCCTAAAAATTGACATTATCAGGTGACAATTAAAATGAAGAAATGTCAGAAACGATCTAAATCACTTAACGCTGACTTTTTTTTTTTACCTTTCCTAGCTGTGTCTGAATTTTTAGACTTAAGAAATAAAATTCTACCTTATCAATTCACCAGTGCCGAGTAACCTCTTCTTAAATATTGAAGGTTCGACGCCTTTTACAACTTACGTTTACCAAAAATCACTTCTAACTGGTTGTTATCATTGAAGATAAGCTACTGAAAATCACTACAATTTCTAACATAGAAGCATCTACCGTCTATTCACTATCGACTATCGATCTTCAATTTCAATTCGATTTCGCGTATGTAATATATCATTATCTTCAAATCAGTTCATTAAACTTCTTACCTTTGTCTTATTTGTGTAGATGACGTTTCATTTGATTGGGTCGAGGTTCTATTTTAGGCAATTTTATTTACGGAAAGTCTCCAAAGTTATTGAAAATAAAAACGCATTTAGCTTTACAGGCTGAACAGAGTTACCAAGATAAGTATAATTCTTCATTTAATATTGAGTTAATTACGCAAATAGTTAACCGTTCCACATTATTTATTTTGACATTGCATATTCAAAGTTTCTGTAAAAGACTTTTGGCTGAATTATTGGATTTTTGGCTATTATGGAAGTTTGGAGACTCGGGTTCAAGTTCAAGTGAGGTCCTCATCATTTAACCACGACTCAAAATCACCAACAACCTCATCACCAACAACCCTCGTGTTGCTTCTAAGTGTGATTTTAAGAAGCAATATAATCTCACATTCCGAGCTTTGAAGGGAAGGGGGATGTCCATTTAGTAGTCAGTGGCCCAGATCGGTTTTTGTGTCACTCAGCCGTACACATGCTAAAGTTCATGCTTTGAGTTCTGCTCTTTGATTATAAGTTATATTTTATTGTTACTAACAAGAAATTTTTTATAGATTTTTTGGAACTTATGTTTCTTTTGGAATATTTTCCATGTCAGTAATCATTCCATTTTTAATTAAAAATTTTACCTCTTTTTTTGAAACTTGAAATTCCTAACATTCATTATTACTTATTTCATGTTAGAGTTATGCACCTTTTCCTCGACTTACGACAAATGTGACTTAATACCATCTACCCTTACGACCACAAAAAATTCAGTAATTTTGGCTGCATTTTCATTTTTTGTGCAATAGAGAACATATTACGCATGTTTCCTATTATGTACTGAAATTATGTACAGATGGAATGAATTTATGCATTTCATGTGGGTAATTTTTATAATCCATTCGACTGAAAATAATATCGAAAAATGTAAATCCGTATTCTGACCAGTTCGACATGCGATCTGTTAGTTGGAACGGATTTCGATCGTAAGTCGAGGTGAAGGTATAATATATTTCATACCAGTTTTAAAATTATGTATAATCTTTACTTTTATGAACGCTTTTTCAACTCTTAATGATTTATTTTCCTGTTAAAGAATAAAAATGTATTCTACCATTTTATGACATGTATTAATTTTCCTTTTTTGTAGAGAAACCGCTTGATACAAACCGCTTGTTAAAAAAACATTTTTGTTCATCTCTTGTTAGCCAAGGGGCTATCATTTTACTCAATGACTTAATAGGTGCCGAATGCTTCTCAAAATTTTATAAAAGTTTTTGATGCCTGCTTTCACCATTAATGAACTCAGTTTTCAAAAATACAGTATAATAAATTTCTCCTAAATTTTTATTGGATTGAAATAAAAACATATTTAATATTAATACATTTTAAGGCAGGAATAATTACATTTAGCTCAAAATGTATTCAATTTAACAATTTATCGTTTGTTTTAATTTTAATATCTGAAAAGAATGTTATGGTTCACTTCAATATTTTATCGTTTGCTTTGATACTAATATTTAATTGAATTATTGAATAATTATTTTTAAAAAAATTACGAAATCTTTCTTTTTGCCTTTCTTCCTTTGGTGACGAAATCTACTCTTCATAACGCATCGCAAAGAACAATTTTGAGATAGTTTTTATTACTTACTATTTTCTCTTAAATAAAACTTCATTTTTTGAAACATTTTATTCTGTAATAATAATTTATATTCAGTCATTGTATAATTATTAAATGCCGCTGGTTTTCGTTAAACCGATTTTTCTACGCAAAACCTTCTAAGCTTATTTAGACAGAAATAGAATTTGCTACAACATAATTTTCACTTAATATTGATTTTCTGCTTCAATTTATAAACATTATTTCACTTACAGTGATCGAATGTGGTGAACCGGAAGTTCCCGATGGAGCAGAGATGCCCGCCAACGCCACTTTCACCATTCACTCGGAGATCCACTTCCGGTGCAAACCTGGACACAAAATCTCTGCTGTTTCCACCAACGACGTGGCCACTTACAAAAACGGAGGTACCACCCTCAAATGCAATCCGGATGGAAAGTGGTCTGGAAGTCTACCAACCTGCATATGTAAGAATTATAACTTTCAATTGTTAATAAGGTTGTTAGTAATGCTATAGCGATTCTTTAACTTTGAGTACTTAGCACCGACTTTCCTTATAAATTATAAGTGGTATACGATGGTGGTTTAAAAAGTACATTTTTCTGACTGCATGTCTCGTTGCGATATAAGGCAAGTTAGTGTAACCATTGAGTGCTGCCAGCTGTTAAATAGCTCCGAAATAAATACGATACCAATTCATAGATTAGTTTTGATAGGGCCGTCATTTACTGCGAAA
>BMAW01059320.1:298221-415275 GCA_019974015.1 Nephila pilipes | reverse complement strand
AAAGATAAAATTAATTGCTTAATAATAATTGGATGGAAAATCCTACAGAGTTCGACCCCTCCAAATAGAGCTGGCCTCCAGCTATACTGGAATTTTCTAAACTTCACTAATTATACTTTATATAATTTTTAAAAATAACTAATAACACAATAATAGTAAAAAATGAATTTGAAAACCTTTCAATATTCTACATGGAGCAAAATATGTAGTCAGTTTTTTCTTATCACTTCATAATATAGGAATGATAAAAATTCCGATATAAAGCAGCATAAAATGTAAAAAAGCATATATAAAAAATGTAAATAACACAAGATAATATCTAATATATAAAAAGAAAATAATACAGCATAAAATTAAATCAAACGAACTTCACCAAATAATAACTATGTTTTATATTTAAATGGTGTTGATAGAAAAATGTTTTATCATGTCCGTTTTTGTATTGTGGAGCTATATCATCTCCGCAGATTTTTTTTTTTTTTTTTCTTTTTCTTGTAAATCTTCCAATTCTCAGATTGTACGTCTTCCGTATTCTTCGTAGCATCTTTGCTTTGTAACTCTGTTCTTCTATATTTGCAAATATGTAAGTCTGGACTGGCGTATTCTGATGAGCTTGGGCATACGATGCCTTCTTTGAGCCATCCTTCTATCTGCTTGTTTACTTTTTCTCTTTTCGTGAATGCTAATCGGCGTGGCGATTGATAAACTGGTTCATCCTCCTTTAAAATAATTCTCGTGGTAACATCGGTGCTTGCCTTCTTTTCAGGCTTGTAGCTTACTATCATTTCCGTAAGTTCTTTTTTGATCTCGGGATCTCCTATGTGATTCAGTTCTACTTTTTCGACGTTTTCCGCTTGTATCTGCATTGAGAATGCTTGCTTTTCATATTTATCAAATTCTACACCATTCTTCGTGAAGTTGACTGATGCACGTTCTAAAATATCTAAACCTATGACTGCTTCGTATTTTAGTTTTGTTGTAGGTACAATATGCCAAGTTAGTGAATAGATTTCTTCATCCATCTGAAATTCTTGTTCGAAAGATCCTATCGTAGTGACTTGAGCATCACCTATGCCTGTTAAGACAATTTTGTTCTTCGCTAGTTTCGTTGGATCGAAGATTCTTCTGCTTGTATTTTCTCGTAGTAGACTGACGGTACTTCCGGTGTCGATAAGCGCAGTAATTTTCTTGTTTCCAAACATTATTTCCTTGGTGCGTAGATTTTCTTGACTGATCGTGGCACATGTTGCCGTAGGCTTGCTTGTTTCTCTCGTGAAATTCGTAGTTCTCTTCGGCTGGCTTGTATTTGGCTCTTTCGATGAATCGTTGAATCTTCTAAACCTGGAGTAATTCGTTTGAGCGTGATTAGAAACATTTGAATTCGAATACCTTTCATTCCCGCGAATTCGATTTTCGATCCGTCGATTTGAGTTTACGTGATTTCCTTCATGATTTCTGTGACTGGCGGAGTGAGCATCGTGATGTCGATTGTAACTAGTGGTTGCTGCAACTTTCCTACTTGATCTATCCTGCTCGAACTTTCGTGGTGATTCAAACTGACGAAATTGTTCTGAAGCTCTGAAATCTTGTTTACCCCTAAAATGCGTATTAACTGGCTTTTGATTTAATGTTCTCCTGACGTCTTCATACTCTTCGAACTTTTCTGCTAATTCGGCTGGCGAATTTATCGTTGTCCATTCGTCTAGAAAATGTTGCTTAAAGTCTGTAGGAGCTCTACGTTTCATTTGATCTGAGATGATCAGTTTCCTTAATTCTTCAAAAGATTCGATTTTTAACCCTGATGTCCATCCATCAAAATATGTTGCAAGTTCGTGATAAAAATCGGTCCAAGTGTGGCTATAAACTTTTTGATGCGTGGTAAATAACTGGCGAAACTTTTCTGGCGTTAATTTAAATCTTTTAAGCAGAAGTTCTTTTACGTGGTCGTAGTCGTTTGCTATCTCCTCTGGTTCACGTGCGATGATGTGTGAAATTTCGGACGGTAAGAGTCCTAAAAGATATGAAACCCAATGTTCTTTTGAAATTGTTAATCGTTGCACTTGACGTTCGAATAAGACTAAATATAAGCTAATATCTTCTTTAACTTCATATTTATGGAGAAATTTGGATATTTCCTTGCCTAGTAATTTCGAATGGTCGGTTTCGTCAACCGTTGAGTATAATTTGAGTTGATTTTCTAATTTTAATCGCTCTAGCTCAATTTCATGTTGATCTTGTCGTCGTTTCTCTTCTATAGCAAGGGTTTCTAGACGCAACTTTTCTTCAAATTCTTGTTTACGTTGTGCTTCGGCAAGTGTTTCAAGGCGCAACTTTTCTTCAATTTCTTCTTTCGTTTTTCGCTGTTCTATTATACTCGTAAACAAATTTTTTGTGAATTCCTCATCATATTCAGTATCTTTAGTGATTAAGTCCCTTAATTTCTTAACTGTCATTGAAGAATCAGGCTTTAGATCTAATTCTTCCGCTAGGATAAATATATCTTCCCGACGTCCTTTAGTGAGGTACGACATTTTAAAATTAATATGAGAATAGTTAAATAGAATCAATTAAATAGAATCAATCAATTTGGAAATTTATATTCTAATCGTTTTTTACGTAATAACAACAAAAGTGATTTTAAAATGAAACACACTTATTATGGTGAATATCGTTTAATTAATTTGCTTAGATAAATGTATGTGTATCAAAATATACATCGAGCACAATAATTAATGCAAGGATATTTGAAATAAATTGTGAAAATAATATAAATAATATTGCAATATAATTTGTTAAAGTACACCTTTTTAAAAAAAAAATTATTTATCATATCAATCTGAAATCCCTTAGTTAAAATTTTCCACAGAACTAAAACTAAACATTGTGAAAGAATATAAAGTAATTCAATTAGAACCAAAAAAAAAAATATTCAGACATACAGTGAAATAATCATAGAATAAAAAATCATCTGTTTTGAGAAAACACTTTCAATTCGCTTAATTTAGAATTCAAGAATCTGCCAAACCTATTTTTTAAAAGTAATAAGTTATCATTCATTGAGAGGGTGAAATGAAACAGCAGACATGTTACGGTTACGATGAAATTATGGGAAAGGGGAGATCTGTTGAAGTGTTTACGATTTTGAAAGAGGAAGTCTAATTACTTATGCATTTATTCGTTTCTGTTATGAGAGCGCTGACTGATTTGATATCATGGCATATCAATTCACACACACAATAATAATAAAAAAAACACTCTTAGATTTTGAACTCAAGATGACAATTTGAAAATATATATATATATAAATGCACTTATAAAATAATACGTTTAATTTACTTTTTCTTCAGATATTTCTTCTTATAATTTAAAAAAAACATTACATGACGGCACTTCATTAGAATTAGATGATTGTCCGAAAAATAAATGTTTTACAGTACCTGGAATCTTGCGATGAAACTTGCACATTAATATACGCTGGATTTTATATATAATTTTTAAAACAACGCTCTTACAGCAATCGACGGCATTTATAAAGAGCTTAAACTAAACACACATTTAGATTATCAAAAGCACAAATAAATAACTTGATGCGAAGAAGCATTTGATGATAGAAAAACTGAGGTTCTATTTGTAGGCGGGACACACTCGTCGTCGTAGGAAACTAATCGTGGAAAGGGATGAGGCACACATTTTCTTTGTAGAAGATACGTTGTCACTGGACACTGGCTATTCTTGTTGTAGAAGATACGTCGTCTCTGGACACTGGCTATTTTTGTTGATCTCAGGGCGAGCATCAATTTTCTTTTCTTCATGTAATTCTCTCCCATTAATTTTGACGCAATCTCGGTCCGATCACTCATACATTTTGAAGGAATCACTGCCGGAGCCGCTATAAATTTTGAAGTAATCCCGGACGAAATCCCCATAAATTTTGTAGACCGTGGGGTGAAGGAGATTGTTCATCCCGAATCTACGATGGTTTGCTCTTACGCAATGGGCTGGTTGTCTAGGGGGGGTAATTTCGGATTCCATGTAATGTTGTTGATGATATTCAAGGATGAAGCTTGCAGTAGCTTTACTTGTTTATTGAGAGAGATGAAGAAGGAAAAGTATTTACACTATGTTATATATACAGGTAGTAAACAGTTCTTCCGAGACGGATAGATGGCTGCCTCATTTAACCCATATTATCGATGGACGGTGGAACGCGCTCGGGCGTTGAAGTTTACTTCCGACGCGGGTAGCGAAGGAGAAGAGAAGCGGAGAAAGTGGCGGCAAAAGAGAGCGCGAAAACGAGCGTCACTTAGTTTTATTCTCGGATAGGTGGCGCTGCATGAGCTTATCACATGACTCTTGAATCGTGGCGACATCTATTGAGTATCGGAGGAACTGGTTTTACAGTAGATTGAAAAGATAAAATTAATTGCTTAATAATAATTGGATGGAAAATCCTACATATATATATAAATCCTTGTTATCTCCTCCGTTTCACTTAGATTCTGAAGCCATCAATATTCAAGAAATATCAGTCAAGTAAATCCTTAAATCTCTTAACATTTTCTTGTGCCAATATCGTGTGCACATCAATTGCTTAGAACTACTGGTTGCATTTACCCCCGATGCAAACTTGTCTCTATTTGTCTAAGAAACTCACTCATAAAATCAAATATACCTGCCATCTTAACTAGAGACCGCCAATGGCATCAATACGAACTATCAAAATGATACCAAGTTTAACAGCAAGGGGATGTATATAAATTGCAGAAATTGCTGGAAAAAAAATTCTCGAATCTTCCTATTTATTCCATACTAACACAAGGATACTGTATGGGGAATATGCGGTGGCAGGAAAACGAACAGGAATAAATACGCCTTGAGTTCCCACGTCATACAAAAATTATAAGAGACTAAAATACCAATCACGTGACATATTTTGTCTCTCGGTCGGCACTTAAAACTGGGAGATTGTTTGCCATTGGCCCTTATGTAACTGTAAAATGATATTACTTCATACTAATCCTCAAACATGGTCCCAACTGTATTGCATTCTCTATAATTCTGTAGTATATAATCTTTATATATATTCCATTATAGTTTTATAAACAAATTTTTTGTCGAACATGACAATGCCATCTCTTTCAACATTTTTTGTGTGCCATAGTGGTCCAGTGGTCATGGTCGTAAACTCACGGCCAGTGGCATTCGTCAAGTCGTGGGTTCGAGTACTGATGCCACTAAAAACCTGACGTATAGCTTTGCTGATGCACGTTAAATCTGGGGAGGCCCTAAGTAATCCCGTTGGCGTAATATGGAAATTTGGTGAATGAAGGTCCAATTCAAGTGTTGTCCCCGTCACTTAACCAAAACTCAAAATGACGAGATCCGTCACCAATAGTCCACGAATTGCTTCTCAGGGCAGTGTTAACAAACAATCAATCAACCAACATCTTTTCTATTTTCAGTTGTGGATTGCGAATCCCCATCAGCCATTGCCAACGGACAAGGCTTTTTGTCCAATGGAACGACCACCTACCAGAGTGTGGTACAATATCGATGTTTGCCTGATTTCCAGATGGTCGGGGACCCAACTCGAACTTGTCTCGCAAACGGAGAATGGAGTGGACTTGAACCAAAATGCGTCGGTAAGAAAACATTTTAAACAGTTTTTACTTTTAATTACCTACTTGCATATTATTCGATCAAATTTGTTGATCTTAATAAAATTCCACTGGAATAACCCACAGAGCTTCTTTTTTCTTTTTTTGCGAAGTATTAGAAAAGAAAGGTGGAATCTGACGGGCTTATAAGCCATCAAATCTGATTTTTCTGAATAAATTTAAATTGCGCTGAACACACGTCTTTTCAATTTTATTTAATATTTTCCTCGTCATAAAAACTTGTTGGAAATATCGAAAAGTAAAGGATTCATCGTAAAGTTTACTTTAATTGTCAGTCACAGTTAAAGTAGAATTGTTAATGTTGTGTTATTGGTTACTGACATGTAATTTTGATCTTATTCAATAACAATTTCAGTAAACCTGTTAATTTGATATTTATTAGTAATTGCAATAACACCGGTAAAAAATGAGTTTCTTGAACATAGGTTTTCTTTCAAATTTCACACTTAACGTAACATAGTTTTATGCCTTAAATTTTAAGAGCAAAGGGGAACATTCAGTCAAATTGAATTTATTCAATAATTAGTTTTAATAATTTCTTTTATTATCAGAAATTTATAAAATTTATCATCTACAATAAATACATATAAACTTTTTTAGCTCAAGTAAGCATTGGATTTGGCGAGCATTTAGCAACTTGGCGAGAAACATAGCGTAAAATTTAATTATTTAAATAATTATTTTAAATCAATTAATTTTTATTAATTATAGTTAAATTATTGTATCATCATCCAAAACAATCCTGTACAGAAAATTTCAGCTCAATTGGGCGCTTTAAAATGTGAGAAAAAAGCTTTTAATGTTTTGACCCAGACATACATACAATGCGAGTTAAAGAAAACCTATGAAAAAGATTGATTAATGAGAAAGAATTATAGCATAGTAACTATTTTTTTAAATCAAATTTAAAAATTCCTTTTATTGCATTTTTAAAAGTAACTTTATTATAATACCAAAAATGAACGCAATTTTATTATATTACAACTGATTTATTGAATATTCCCGCATAAAAAAAGAGACCTACGATTGCACAAATGAATGCTTTGTACTGTTTAAAAAAAATTATGCGCATTTTTTTTTTCAATTGTTACCTTTACGAAGACAATTTTAAACTTAAAAAAAATTATAAAAAGATAAGACGGAAAAAAGTTCCATGTAAAGTTTTAAAAAGAACAGATTTAGCCACCTAAAGTGCGCCTTTTTAAATAATTATTATTAAATTACTCAATTAAATATAAGTATCAAAGTAAACGAAATATCAAGAAATTGACAATAGCAAACTTTTCCGATATTAAAATTAAAGGTGACAATAAATTATTAAATTGAATATATTTAAGCTATATGTAATTAAAATTAAGGCAAACGACAAATTATTAAAATGAATATTATATCAGCTACATGTAATTAAAATCAAAGCAAACGATATATATAACGTATATATATATATATATATATATATATATATATATATATATATATATATAATATGAAATTTAATATATTTAAACTAACTGTAATAAGAAATGAAGCATACGAAACAAAATTGAAAGGTGATCTGGTACGCGAAAAGTGATTCAATTAAAACAATAGCCCCTTGAGTGGCTAATAAATCTAGACGCATTAATCTGTTCTTTTCACCAATACTTCAAAGAGACACAAGTACTTCAGTTTAAACTGAAACTATTGTGAATCGGTTGAAAGAAATCAAATAAGTCACTGTATTTGGCAGTTTATTTTGAAAAGTGGTCAGCAATGACTTTAATAGTAACGTTATTAATAAGTAATGTTAGATTTTTTTTTATTTACTTTTTTTTTTTCAGAAATTTTTTTTTTAAATTTAAAAAATGCTGATGGTAGGCGGAATAATTATTAACTATTTTTTTTGTTTTTTTTGTTTTTTTTTTTTTTTTCTAACTATTTTGTACATATAAAATATACTTTGCTAAATTTTGTTCAGCTCTTTTGAAAAGATTTTATGCTTTTAAAATTTAAAACAAAAATACTTCTTTTGAAATATATATATATAACTATTCATTTAATATTATTCATACCTGTGAACTCGACAATTTTTAAAGCATTTCATTTTACAATTTTGACTAAATAATGCGACTCTAAACCTATTAAAAATAAAATTTTAATATGAAATATTACTCTCACATCAGCTTAATTGTAGCAATAATTATTCTTATGCATTTAAGATATATGGTAATTTTTGTCTATATTTCTTAAACAAATGAATTCGACTATATATTCCTCTTTAAGACAAAGTAGCATTTAGTAACTCCAAAATTAATACAGATAATAATCTTCATAACCCCCGATGAAAATATTTGAAATAAAATATTAATTATGACATGCTTGAAGAGCACTCTGAATAAATAATTGTAGTTTACAAATTTAGGTCCCGAACTAACTTTATAACATAAATAACTACATAATTTTGAGGGATATTTGTAAATTTCAATTTCATAGTTGATAAAAAAAATTAGAACTCAAAAATGTATAATGTTTCCTGGCATATAGTTTTATTTACGTGCTCAGACAAATCTCCAAAATTTGCTCCAAAGTTCTTCAATTTTCTTTTAGATGCAGATGGACAAGATGTAGACGCCTCTAAAACCATAGGTAATTACATTTATCAAAAGGGCTTTTCTTAAATATGCCTTGATCAAATTCCAAGAATTAATTCCATTTTTGTAACTGCAGGTATTGCCATTGCTGTTGGAGCGGGAGCTCTGCTAATCGTCATCATTATTGCTGCAGCCATATGCGTGAAAACGTAAGTCTACCGTATTAATTGTCAAAATTCGCAATTGTATTTATTAGCTTTGTTCATTTTATTACATATAACGATCTGCGGCAGTTAACGTTCTTCTGTCTCAGTACGTTGCTTTATTGATTGTCATTGAGTTCTCTTAACGTTTAATATACCTTATTTCTTGGCTTGCGTTTGCATTTATAATATAACTGAGGTCATCCTTTCACACTTACCACTGTGAATTCTAACTGGCAATTGAAGTCACATACAGTTCACTGAAGTAGATAATCACCTGACTGACTCCAGATCAGAAGGTTCAAAGATAATCCCCACACATTTAAACAATAAAAGTTTATTAAAAACATTCAAAAGAAATCTAAATTAAGCAAGGGGGAAAGATAAGCTAATGACCTTAACATCTATAAGATTAAAAGCTGGTGAAAGGCGGAAGTAGAAACCGCCGTCAAATGCGCAAGACTAGGTTGAAGATGCTCTTAGTATTTCTGTAGAAGAAAGGTTTGATTTCAATTTTATTGATTTACATTCATCCAGTTAACTTATTCACAACTGTCGGGTAATTTTCACAATGGTAAGCGCGAAAGCATCGTAAGACGCAACATGTACATTGGTGGCAATACCATGAGGGAAGTATCCAAATCGTGTGAAATTATAATTTCAGCTCAGAAGCATATCATGGGCACCTATAATGCCACCAACCAGCGCTATATGAAGGGAGAATAACTTTTCTTGCTTTGAATTCATTCTTGTTATGGAACAAAAAATAATTCAAATAAATGTCGGTTGGAGAATATTGGTACTTTTTAGAGAGCTAGAAAAAATTACTTTTTGAAGTAAATTTAGTATTCTTGTTTTCTAATTATGTAAGAATCAGGGCTTCGAATCCTGATTTTTTCCGTTCCGGCTTTCGTTCTGTTAACCAAAATTTTTGAAATTTGGTTCTTTTCCGGTTTGAGTCATTAAAAGTACGTAAAATGGCTTTCGTATATTCGAATAGTTTTGTGAGTAGTAACTCCGATTGCAATTTGATTCACAGTAAAACGTTGACATCTAGGGTAATTAATGATCATTAAAGTCGTTTAAAGAGATTTATTTTAAATTTCCTTAAAAATTTAATTTGTGAAATAAATTACCGTGAATTAAATTTATAAAATTATCCTGTATTTTAGATTTTCTTACGAAGCTCTCAACTTATAGCGAAAACTATTTGCACTTATCCTGATAATCACTTTATGTAAAGTATAAAGAACGTAGTATTGTACTTTTATGATAAATTATTGCTGAAAAATAAGTTCATAATCATTTTTTAATTTTCGCAAGAAACGTGTCGAAAGAAGGAATTGATTACGTTTTATGAGTCAGTGGATAATGTGGAATTTTGCTTGCAATGCAGTAAATCGTCCTTGAAAGCACACGCAATCAGCTACTCTGATATATTTGAAAGGCAGATAAAAAAAAAAAAGATAGTTTGAAAATCTTGTAGTACAAAATTTGTGTCTCGTCCCATATACGTATAAATTCATTGAAAACCGGTACAAAAAAAAAATAACGTTTTCGATTCCGATTCGGGTTCAGAGATTAAACTATATTTGGGGTTCGGCTTTCAGTTAAGAAACCGCAATTTTTCAATTTTTCCATTTTTCTTTCAATTCCAGTTCGAAGCCCTGGTAAAAAAAATATTAATATTTTATATTTTTTTTAAACTTTATGCAAACAGTGATTACTTGATGCATGAAAATTTATAATTACTTTTATCAAACTAAAATTTTATTTCATTCTATTTTTTAAATTTGCTTGCAATAATAAAAATATGCTCACTTGAATACATTTTAGACTTTCTTCGGATATTTTTAGATGTCACTTTTATTCAATAATCAGCATCACTCACAAAAAAATTTAGTACACACGCTAGTTAGTTAAAAACAAACGTAACACATAAACCAAGATTTACTTAAAATAATAATAACTTAATAACTTTATTTTTGCAGAGGATGACGAAATGATGATGAATCTAAATCTGTGTATATATACCTATGCAAATTAATTGGGACAAAGTAAAAAAAAATCACTTTTTCCAGTAAACTATGCTTTTATTCATTCTATATATTTATAATACATTTTCCAGTATGACGTATATCTTCCCTTAGCAGAAATGGGCTCTTTCAGACTTTTTGGCATTGACTCCACTAGATTAGTAGACATGCTCTTGAGTTCATCATCATAAAACCACACTTGAATTGCATTGTTTATCATACGTTCTTTTGTTGTACAATCCATCTTACCTAAACGTCTCTTCACAATATTCCACAAGTTCTCAAAGAGATTTAGGGACTGGTAAATTTCCAAGCCAATCAAACTCTTTAATTTCATTTTGCAGCATAAAATTCTTTACCAGTTTTGAATTATGACAAAGAGCCAAGTTATGTTGAAATGTTCCATTGAAGCTTTTCATGAATGAAACAATCTTATGCCGTCATATTTTGATGTATTAAGTCGAATTCATCATGCCTTACAGGAACTAAGCCTCCAGTGTCCTATGTCGTGAAATAACCCTAAAACATCTGCTACAGCGGGTGTTTTACAGTCTGTTGGATATGATCCTGTCTCAAAGGTCCACAGTCACTTCGTCTCACAACATCTGAAATGTATCCCTGCACAAATAAATGAATTTTATCACTGAAAACTATTTTCTTCCAGTTGTCGGCAGTCCATGATCTGTACTTTTTGTCCATGCTAAACGTTTTTTTTTTTTTTTTTTTTTCATGTTGGAAATTAAAAAATTGTTTTTTCGTCAGTCTCCTTGCCTTGGGGACAGCAGCCAGCAGCCTACACCGTACAGATGAGCTACTCATATCAAAACCAGATGCCAATAAATCTCTTTGAAGGTCTGAGCACTTGCTGTCCTTGGATTAATTTTGCTACTTCTGATTAGAATTTTATCAGTTTTTGCAGCAGTTTTCCGCTTGCTCCCACATCTTCCTTTTCTTTATGGAGTGGATGATCCGCCTTCTTCGAATAAAATTAGGATTCTTGAAACACTTGATTTGTCTACACCAATTACAGAAGCTGTTCCTCTAACAGTCATAGAAGTGTGCTCTTTAAGAGCTATAATTTCAGCACGCTTCCTAGGAATTACATTCATTTTTGAAAACGTGAATGAAAGGGGGAGCAAACACTAACAATTAACTGACTCACTCAAAGACTCACAACTGAAGATTAGATAAGTATTTCAACACTAAAACCAATCAGGTCGGTTAGTCACATCCACTATAAGCAGATATATTCGGTTTGAGGTGGTTCATACTCAGTCTAAGCAGATAAAATTAGTTTGAAGTGGTTTCAGACACATCTACCAAAAAATATCGTTTGTCCCAATTAATTTACGCAATACAGTACTAGTATCTCGAGGCAGTCTGGGCTTCCAGTTTCCATATACAGCCAAGATCACCCCTTGGCAAAACTATCATTAACTGGCGCAATTTATATTACATTTTAACATGGTTTTTCTATTGTTAATTTAAAATTAATTTTTATTGTTATTTTAAACTTTCATTTATTTAATATTTTTTTGTATTCATGCAACGAAAAACAAAAGTTTCAACAGAAATATAAAATCTTCGGGTGGGCCGTACAATTTAACCTGACGCGCAGCACGTTGACCAAACCTGTCAAATATTAAAATTAGTCTTGAGTATTAAGTGGTTTCGAGCTCTACAAGGTTGTCTTTAAATAAACACTGTTTTTTTTTACCAGGAGGAAAGCAAAAGCCATCAAGACCAGCACCACTACTGCCCTAAGCGGTCGAATCGACCATAAAGACTCATCCACACTCAGAGCTTACCCCAGCATCGCAGCCATCACTGCCTCGGACAACCACAACAACGGATTCGGGGTGCGAAACCACCCTAACGGTCTGGTCACCTTCAGCAGCAACCCACAGCCCATCTATGCCAACGTCAATGGACACACTCCCATCGAGAACGATGACAACCAACCTGTTGCTGTGCGAGCGCTACGTAATGGCGTCATACAGAGCGAAAGCCTGTGAAGAGGAAATAATTTGTGTGAATAGGTCTCTTATTTATTGAAAATGTGAAAAACAACTCTATTTTTCATCTTGTACAGACTGATTTTTTTTGTAGTGCATTTGATGCGCTTAAGGTTCATTGACCTTTCAGTTCCCAAAACAGATTCAAGTAAATGGAACATTTTTATTAAACATTGCCTAAATTATTCCAGTTTTTTTTTAATTATTTTTAGCAGAATTCTCGGCTAGTTTATTTCTTTTTAAGCATGAACTCATGATTGGAATTAGCAGGATTTCTATTCTGTTGGTTGTTACATGCCGTTATTACTTCTTTCACTTTCCATTTTTAATCATTTTAAAACATTATGAAGCAAAATCCCAATTAAAAATTGATCAAAATTCAATCCCAACCCGATCTATCTGTGGCAATAGTCCCTGTACACGTAAGAATTTAACATTTAATACAATAATCTAGTGTTTAATTTACAGAACCAATCGGGTTTGAGTCTTTGGTAAAGCAGTCATTATTCCTCCGTGTATATCTTCAGCTCAACTTCCTACCCCTAACTTCCAGCCCCAATATTGAATTTCATTGCTTACAAATGTAATTTATCAAATCTCTTCACTACACTTCACTAATTATAATCCAGTCTACATAAGTCACGTTTCATCCTTTGAAAGAGATATTCAACCACATTTTTTTAATAGTCTTCAAAGTGTTTAGTTGAAGGACAAAAGTTGAGGTAAACGAAAATGTGATTCCAAATCTAATTGAAAGGATCTCACATAACTCAAAATGCGAGATATATTATTTCATAGTTTCAAATGGTTTAAAGCTTAGAAGGTCTTAAACAATGCCAGTACTTAAAGTAATTCGTTGACCTAAATGCCTCTTCGATTATATCGGATGTTACCAGGAACGAATACAATTCAATTAATTGAGCAATAAAAAAGTTTTTATTATCTTTCGTAATTCCGCGTATGATAGCTATTAATTTTATATGGAAAAATATTTCGTAATGATTTGCATTTGAGCTGAAGATAGATAAATTCATTCCCAAGTATTGTTCTTAAAGTTCCTAAACAAATTAACTAAAATGATGTTAGTCTTCCTGAAGAGTATTTTGGGAAATATCGTTCTCATTTTTTGTGATGCCTGGAAAAGAATTAGAACACAGTACTAAAAGCGACTCTTTCATTTTAAATATACTATACGTGGACAGTATATATGGTTTTAAGACTCTGTAATAACTGAGAGCAAACATTACGTTTTTCATTTTCTTGAGTGATAAAAGATAGTTCGTTATAACGAGAGTAGAGCAGCAATAATAATGAGCAATTTTTAAGTCAGGAATCTGGTGCACGCTATAGTTTGGGAACTGAAAGGTCAAACTACGAATTGAAAAGAATTGTGTGCGCGGTTTTTCTTTTTCTTTTTTTTTTTTTTGTGACATTCGCAGATGATTTAAATCATCAGCATCGGAGAATCAGGCGTGGTCATTCGCATTTTGGAAACATATTCCAAAACGAACTCACCTTTGGAAAAGAACTCCATAAACATTTTGAAGTTTTTGATATTTTGGTATATTACTTTTCTTTAAAAGGACATTCAAAGGAAGAATCTATATCTATAAAAGTTAAGCAGCATTAATCTGTTATCAAATGCATGTTTACATGATATATCTCTATATGGGACAAGTATAAGGATCTTACATACTGCCAGCCTAAAACGTCGTTTGAATTTGAAAGAGAATGAGTTTGGCCCAAAGTTTCTGTCGAAAAGAACTTAATCAGAAACCAACAAGACGAGCACTTTAAAGTATTTTTAATTTTTGTAAATGAAACTTGAAAAGTATTCTTAAAGCAAGTTTCCAATCAGAAGAGTGTTCTACAAACTGTTGTATATGTGCGTCCTGCAATACTGTATCTTCGAGAATTGCTTGACATTTTACTGGAGTCCAAAAAGAAACTTTATTGGAAAAAAATATGTAAAAATGAAAAATTTTATATTTAAACTCAAAACTGACTCGTATACATCAATTAGTAACATTTTATATTCTGTACAAAAATTTCAAGTTGAAAAAATATTTCAAAGTAAGAAATGATTGCGTTTTTCATTTGTACTTTGTATTTATAATTTAGTAGTTGAGTGTCTAATAATACTCTCAGAGATTTGAATTTATATTTAAATTCTAAATTTAATTTGTAAATTATCATACTTGTGTGGTAATCTGTAGAATATTGCCACATTCTTTGATTATCATTTAGTAACAAGAAAAGATTCGTCAAATTATAGTTTTTGAGAGAAAAAAAGAATTTTCAAATTATATGTAAAATGCACTATCATAACTATTATTTGATTGTTTATTAAGAGCGGGATTATTTTGATACTAAGAATGATAAAAAAAAATGTGTCTGAATATGAATTTGTCGATAATTTAAGAATTCTGTCAATTCATACTTACAAAAAATCTAGTTTTTGAGCTTCGATTCATTAGTTACATATTAGTTGAAAATTGAGTTAATGCATTTTTTAAAAAAAAATTACGTGTCTTGATATGTTTTAGTACATAATTTTCTTTAAATAACTTAAATTCAAAACTGCTCCATTTTCCAGTCCTTTTGCTAAACTTTTATCTATTTTTAATCCCTATTAACCATCATTAAAATACCCCTCATCTCATTTCACTCATCATAGGAATATCGCGGTTTAAAACTAGATAATCTTTTCACTCTTTTGTGGACACGATAAATGTAAAATATTTTCTTAGCATTATTCTATGTAATATTAGGTTAGTAGAGGTAAAACACAGTCTTGAGCAATTGTCCGATTTTGTAAGACTTTCTTTAATGCATTTAACGATTTTTTCTTCATTGTACTTTCCCTTCCCTTGACGTGGTGTGAAAGTTTGGAGAGGCAGGAGCCAGCTTAGGTATCGTCATCATCACTTGATCAAGGTTTAAAATTGCTATATTCGCCCACCAGTAGCTCTTGTATTGCGTCTAAGTAAAACTTTAAATAAACAATGAAAATCAGTTTATGGTTCTTTCAGTTATTATGTTAGCTTATTATATATATATATATATATATATATATATATATATATATATATATTTCCTTCTCTCCTTATGTATGATATGCTTTAATTTTTTTCCTGTCGCTGTATTAGAACAGAATCAAAATAAATGTATCAACAAAGTTATTATTATTCTTAAATTTTCCGAATCCATATCATGTTCCAAACATGAAATTGTATATTCTACAAAAACTCCATGTTTTGTTCTTTCCTCCTAATTTTTAAGCGAATAATTTCTGTTTTGTATGAATAATCTTAGTTGTTATAGTAACGAAAGTCATCCAAATTGAGATATTGATTTGTTTTGTGAGATTATTATTTTAAAGCTGTGTAATAATAAAGATCCATTATGGCTGAATTGGCTGAAATCTTAAGACGCAACAGTTATTAAGTCCTCCTTTTTTTTAGTTGAAAGCATTTCGATATCATTTGATTACAAAATACGAATCTGAATCTTACAGCCTTGGAATCCTTTATATTTTAATAAAGATGTAGAAATTGCTTTTATTACTAAAAAAACTAATAAAAATTCTACTCTAATATTTTCATTTGAGCTAAAATCTTTAATAAATATTTTCACATGATACCACAGAATTTGCTTTACTTCGTTAAATAAAAAAATATTATGAAATTTCTATGTCATAAAGATGAGACTTGCAATTTGATATCAAATTATGCGTGAAAACTGTGTAAGTGTAAAGGTAATTTTTTTTTCTGAACTAAGCCGATATTTTATTTATATTGTTTTGTGAACATGCGTACTGTATATTTATATGTATCATAGTTCAATATTTTGTGATATGTTTTGACGTGCGAAACAATGGCTGGACCACTCAAACCAAAATTGTTGTCTTTAGAAGTTTATAAAAATACTTTTATCAATTGCTGATTTTGTTATTGTGTTTTGTTGAATTGTATTTTTTTTCATTTACAAAAACTACAACATATCACTCATAGACAGCGTACAATGATAAGCAAAGATGTATGGATATAATATATCCATAATATGATTGCTAAATTTCGCAAAAATCTAAAAAGTAATATATTTCTTTAAACTTATAAATTCATATACGAACAACTAGCACTATTTTTTGACGTAGTCGCTTTCCTTCTCAATGCACTTTTTGAGCCAAGGAATGAGCTTTCTTATAGCTTCGTCAAAAAAGTATTTTGCCAGTCAAGAGACGGAAGTCAAAGGAAGAAGCCATGAATTTTAGGGCTTAAACAACGGTTTTTATTTTATTTCTACTGCTTTAAACCAAAACATCACCAGTACACATTCATACGGATCATAATACCATCACAGTTGACAGTTTTTATTTAGTTACAAATCTGGAATAACGCGTTGCCCTTTGCGAGAAGAAACTGGACTATGCTCCTCAACTAACAGTTGGAGGGATTCGGAATCGAAACGCTTATTTCAATACGACAGTACAACAAGGAACTTCAACTGACTGAGACCAACGAATGTGTATTCTACTCCCAAAACTTGATTTGGAATACAATTTAGCCAATTTTGTTGGAAAAAATTCTCTTAGAGCGTCAGAGACTCGGTACTCTTACTTTCTGGACATCTCTCGAGTAATGACATTTAAATTACTAAAGAAAACCCAAAACCATAATGAATAAGCATATGTAAAGTTCCTTTATTGTATAAATGGTCTAAAAATTAAGACTCGGGATGAATCAATTTTCGATATCTAGTTATTCAAATTGCTATTTCCCACTTAGGACTGAAATTACGTGGTTAACAGGTTTACTGGATCCACCTACCTATTCTAGCGGGAATTACTGTATAACAGTTATAACAAAGTGAAACAAATATTCTTACACCTCTAAATATTACCTATTAATAATTCATTAATAAAGATTTTCTATTAATTTATCTTTCAGTATCCTGTAGTTTATCTAAAAAAACGTGGTTGGTTTATTTTTACACAGAAGCTGATGTGATAGAGAGCAGAAAAAAAGAGTTAAAAAATTAATACCTTTAAAAAAGTTTTTAGCACATTATTAGAAGAAATGTAGTGTTTAAATGTAAAAGAACTAAAAAAAATACATAGATTATTCAATACTACACTTTAAAACATATTACAATGATATATTTTTCTATTTTTCAATATTTATATAAATTTATTATTTATTATAGATTTTTCTCTTTATAGAAATGGAAATAAATTAATTATTGCTGAATAGAAAAACAATATTTACAAAATTTTAACAACTAATTTTTGCTATCATAATGAAAATTTATAATACACCACGAACCAAATGTTTAGATAGTAGCACTATCTAAACATCACATATCTCAAAGATTGGTATGTTCACTTCTTCATTTATCCTATGGCCATAAATGGTATTCGGTCATCTTCAGTGACGAAATGTAATAAAATGTTCACAATACCGATGGCTGGGTTAATTATTTGCACGGGATCTGGAAAAGGAATTGCGTCATTTCGTCAGTCGACACCAAGACGGTGGCTGAGAGCTGGTTTGGGACCAATTTGCTTTCAGTGAACGGGTATCCTTACAATGCCTCGATATTCGACACAGGTGACTACATATGCAGATTAGATAACGGTTTGCCACCATTTGCTGAAATATTAGCCGGTCTACAGTGGTAATTTCATCAGGTTAATGCCTCCTTCCATGTGTCCAATTCATTGAGGCAATGATTTCGCTCCATAATGTCTGTGTTGGATTAGCCAGTCTGCAGTTACGATGGAGAACATATGAGAAATATTTAATTAACTAATTTTAACACATTAGCTTACACAGTCGGTAGTATATTTCAATTCTCCTATTACGTTGCCGGCTGTGAGATGGATTGAGAAACTGTAGCTTCTTCCAAGTGTTTCCTCCTTTCCATCAACCAATGGCAGCATATAATAGACCATTGGAAAGCTGAGAAATCAATCCGTTGAATAATGTATAACAGATTCGATTTATCTTGATATATCGTGAGTTACAAGCAATTATTCAAGGTGATTTCTCCAACTACACAGTAGTAAAAATGAAGGCCATAAGAAATGCCTCTCTAAGACGGAATTTAATTACTTTTTCAAAATAATTCTATTTCTTATAATTTTCTTAAAATTAAGTAGTAAATTTAAGGTTAACTATGGAAGAAATTATTGATTAGTCAATGGGTTGAGCAGTTTTCTAATTTCATGGAATTTAAATCTACCGTAGAAAAAGCATTGCGTAATATTGACCCAACCATTGCTCAAAAGTTAATTCTTTGAAAGGGAAGCGCATTTTTTTTAAAGTCATAAGAAGAAACTGTTGAGTTATTTCTCTCTAAACTAGTTATTTTTAAAAAATTAAAAAAATATTGGATTTATCTAAGCGTTTGGGACAAAGCAATCTCCTTTTTTTTAAAATTTGTTACAAAGTATTGGATGAACTTAACTATGATATCTTGCTGTTACAAACAAAGAATGTGAAATAAAGGTATATTTGATTTTGTAAACATGTTTTCTTTATTTTTTAAGCCAATTTGTAATTTTATTAGATGATTGAGACTAGGAGAAATGATCTTATCTTTAAATCTTCACTTTTTAAAATTAAAAACCATAGCAATCATAATTTAACATTAAGGTGTCTTCTTCATGTAAAATTCTTTTGGTCTATAAAAGAATTTATCTTTTCCATCAATTGAATTATACAGGGTGATCAATTTAAAAGAGTACCCGTTAGTTTTTTGTATTATCCGCATCTATAACATATGTAGCAAGACTTTCAACATCATTACTTATTAAATATGTCTATTTTTAATAAACAGCAATCGGTTTCCCCCCCCCCCATTTTCTATACGCAAAAACTCGTTTTTTAAATTCGTGTGAACAACATTAGTAATATTTAATCCGATTGTGCGCAAATGATTTGACTAAATTATCTGCTTCTTTCAACGTTTTTATTTTTATTTATTTATTTTTTCATTTTTGAAAGTTCATTTCATAAGATTATGATTGGCAACCATAAAAATCGCCAGCATGAATTAATTCTTTGATTTTAATGAATTCCTGTACGTATTAATTTTATTACGTATTAATTTTATCAAACTTTTATTGCTTCTCTTGAGATACAGGACAGTTACTGCTGGTTTCAGCTAGACGGAGCCTCTCCACACACATCTAACCTAACAATGAAAGTGCTTAAAGAACTTTTCGATGATCCTTTAATTTCAAGAGGCTTCTAGCCACAAAGGTCATTAGACCTTACCCCGTTATATCTTTTGTGGGGTTATCTCAAAGATAAGGTTTTCCAGAGAAGACCCGCATACATCAATGAATTAAAACAGATCATGACTGAAAAAATCTCGTCAATAACACAAACATTGCTGAGAAGTGTGTCAAAAAACTTGGTTTGACGTGTTCATGTTTGCATTCAAATTGGTGGCGACCATTTTCAACATTTGCTGTAAAGAATGATAATGTAAAAAAATTTGAATTAAATTATGTTTTTTTTAAAAAAATAAACTTGTCACAGGATTAAGTAACATTGTGCGTTTCCATTTTTATCTTACCTCAAACATAAAGTTGTAACAGTCCAACAGTATTCTAAATTGTCTCCCACAGTTAAACAAGATTCAAACAATTATACTTCAGTGTTCGAATAGTGGCCGCATCCGTCAGATTTAAGGATAATAAGAAAAACCAACGGGAACTCTTTTAAATTGATCACCCTGTATAACATCTAAAAGCATCATCAATTAAAAGAAATTATTTATTGAATATTCCGGCTAATTCTTGCTTTAAAATTTTAATTAGCTAAAACGTTTTCCGAAGCTTCTAAATAATATGAAACTTACCACAGACGAAGAAAATACTTAAGGATTACCTAACACGCACACTCATAAATAACAGTTGTATATTTTTAGAGTTTGTGCATGTGCACATGATACATAAAGCATTCAGCATCCTAAATTTAAAAAAAAAGATAACATTAAAGAGCTTAATGTCTCCTACTTTATTCTGCTTATTCACAATACTAAATAATATATCAGTATTGTGCTTCCGTTGGTATGGTGTGGTGGTTAGGAGAGGGGGTGCATGCTCAGGTGTCGTCCTCGTCACTTGATGGAGACTCAGAATTACGAGGTCTGTCGCCAATAGTCCTCGTGTTGCATCTAGTGCGACGTAAATAAAACCAAACCAAATTATTTTTGAATGATTTCCCAAGGAAGCTTGATTCTCATCATCTGTATGTATGCCGAGAACACTACGATTCTTGAACAATACGAAAATCCTAAAGCTGTTGCCTATGCACTTAACAGCACTTGAAAACTTATTCATTAAATGCTAAATAGTCCTTAACATAAGTAAAACTGAAGCAATACTTTTCCCAACCAAAAGGGAAAATATAAACCCAGATATCTACTTATTAAAAGATATCTACTACATTAAATTCCCCTGGTCCAAGCAAACAAAATATCTTGGGTTGATCCTTGATGAATCTCTCACTTTCAGACAACATTTAACACATGATAAAAATTAACACATAATAAAGAAAATTTCCGAGCTGTAGCCGGTCAATTCTTCCCCCAAATTTCTTGGAAATCCAAATGAAATCGCACGAACAAAATGCTTATATATACTCTGATTATTACCTATGCTTGTCCTGTCTAGGAACTTACTGCAAAACTAAATATTAATAATTAAATATTAATATTATTGAAAAGCTCAAATTTCCTCCATTAAGGAAATTACCAGAGCAAGCTGGTATATACGAAATGTAGAATTATGAGTGCCCTAAATTACCCCTCAATAAAACAATTCACGGTCAAAATATCAAGAAAATTCTTTAATAACATAGACAATACAAACAATAAATCTCCGAAGAAAATTCAAAAATACACACTAATTTACTCAACGAGAAAAACAAGAAAGATTCAGCTAGAACAACTCCCTCTCAACTCAGTCAATCACATCCTCGGCGAGTCAACTGCTCGACTCAACGCCAAAACTTCCATCTCCTCACAATGCAGTTCCCAGAAAAGCCTGACTTAATTCCTTTAATATCTCTTGCAATACCTAACTTGTAATTGCTTAATTTCTTAATTTAAAACCTTAAATTTTGAACTTTAATTTTTTTTTCTCTTAAACTCCAAGCACTTTCAAACCGCGTAATTACCAAAATCGAGCTGTTTAACACAGTCCAGTAGATAGGAGGCTAGAGCATTGATGACCTGAGTGACATTTGGTAATGACCTAACAATCTGATAGAATATAAGTTTATAAATGAATCAAGATTTATACAATATATATATATATATATATATATATATATATATATATATATATAAGCATTACAAGAAAATTCAACAAAAATCAAAAAGGATTTGTTATTGAGAACATTAGGTTGTCTGATTTTATCTACCCAGGGGAGAAATATTTCATTAGATCAGCAGAGGTGGTAGTTACATTTGGGCCTGCGTGATTGCCTACTTTCTCAATCATATGTCTATCTCTGGGCTTAATTTTAGTAACTCGATATGGTCCGAAAAATTTAGATCTTACCAAATTGTGTACGTTGGACCACTACTAAATCATCAATTGGTACAAGGTAGTCTTCTTTCTTCTCTTATTATATGTTCTCTGGTTTTCAGACTCAATTACTTGAATATTTCCTTTTTTCTTTAGGACGAATGCCTTCTCTTTGATCTTGATAATTTTTCCCTTCATATTTGTATAACTCGATGCCATCTTGAGTGAACTTTAAAGAAACTTGTTTCAAAATGCCTATGCCTATGACGGATTTGAAGTCTATATACTTAGTCGGTACAACATGCCATGTTAAGGAATAATGGTCTTCATCTATGACGAAGTTATGTTCCAAAAACCCATTTGTCAACACTTGTGGCTGGATCTTCAAGGCGACGAAGATTTCTTCACATACACAGATGGTGCAGGGTCGGGGCGGATCTTCAAGACGGTGCAATTTCACAATGACATACTGTACTTCAAAACTGGACTCACTATTCCTTTAGAAAATCTGGATTCATTTATCCAAGTGCCGTGAGTGCTTCTTTAAAACACAAACTCAAAAAGTAGGGAACACCTTCTATAAAACACTAATTTTCAAGCACTGACTTCCAAGTGTAAGGAGCCCCCAAAAAATAACTGAAAGGGCCCCGATTCAGTGAAAAAGCAAGGCGAGCTGAAATTTTTTAAAAAATTAATTACCTTTCGATCACGGCCGAAGCCGCCAAATTTTCACTATGTAGAATCCGTTACTATGACGTTACTACAGAAAGAGGTAATATGTCTTTATAATTTTTTTATGTTGTCTAGGGGTTGTTCTAGAATCAATGAAGAGGAGGAATTTTTTAAAAAAATAACATTTTATTAAACAATATATTTACAAAGTTGAATTTAGACTATTGAGTAATGTTACATTCGGAGCTAATAAATCATATGTTATATATATATTCCCTTGCCTCTGACAAGACTAGTGTGAACCTCTTAGCTATAATACAAAGCAGAGGTCTAGTTCGTGGCGCCCTCTAGAATAGAAAGGCGTCACAAATGTACAAATCCTACATATGTACTCAATGTTATAGTAAATTTAAAGCATAGACGCACAAACTGGTACTTTTTTCCCTTTATAAATAAATATATTTTACAAAGTTATTCATCTAAATGTATATCAAATAGATCATTAAAAACGGATTCATGTGTTTTATATCATACAGTCAACTATTTTGGAATCTTAAGGTGGTCGCGGTAGCCTTGTTGTCATGATCGCGAATTCACAATGGTTATCTTTCCGTCGATCGTGTCCTGATGCTACTAAAAGCTAAGGCACGTAGTGGGATTGACGACTTTCAATCTGACTAGGCTCCAAGTCCACCCGTTAACGTGGTTTGGGGTGATAAGTATCCGATGTCGCTTTCATCACTTGACAAAGGTTAAAAATTACGAGATCCGTCACAAAAAGCCCTTGTGTCACTTCTAAGCGTGACGTTAGTAAATAATCAATCAATAAATAAAAATCTTAAATTTAGTGAACATTATTCACAGGTTATAAAAATCAGAAATTTATACGAAAAATCAATTGAATGTGCAATGAAAATAACACACTGACTATAATTTTAATTAATCTACAATTAATTTAATTGATATATATCATTACATTCAGTACCGACCTTTTGGTGTAAAAGAGAGAGAGGTACTAAATTATTTTCTACACTTTTTGCAATACTGTAAATTTAATTCAATGAGTTTGATTTTGTTAATTGAATACATAAATATTCTAAACAAATAATAATTAATTATTTAAAATAATATAAGTGGTATGCTGAGATTTAAGACATGTTTTTCCACGACTTTTCTGAACCTATTAGAATCAAATTATATTATTTGAAGGATCCAAAATATCTATAGGATAGAATGAACCTTATGGATAATTCGACTCCATGAATGAGAAAATAACAACACTTTAAAATCTAAGGATTCAGTTCTTATTAATGTTTCATTTGTCTCTTTTTACAAATAAATTTGCCATAAACAACAATTGAAGAGTGTGTGTTGTTATTTTGCCATATTGCTCATTACAGAAGTATAATAAACGATACAGGTAAAAAAAAACTTTGTTAAGGTAATTCACGTGTTACATACAAAAATTCAATTTAGCTAAAAAAAAACGTTTCATATCATTTGGATTAGGTGAAATATTTTATTTCATCACTATTACAATAGAATTAAACAATTGAATCCAATAAATCAGTTTTTACTTTTCTTGTGACTGATTCAATGTTTCAAAGACAGAGATAAGACGCGATAGCAATTTTTTTCTCTGGATGCAATCCTATCTCACAGGCGAAAGTAAATGTCTTGTTTCGAAAAGAATCCAATTCAAAATTTGTGTGTTTTCATGGAGTAAATATTTTTCAATTATTTTTTTTATTCATAAAAGGATTAATCATACTTCAAATTTGAAAATTATAATCTAATATCTCGACCTTTTATTACAAATTCGATTTTTTTTATCAGCTTGTACAACAAACAACAAAGTTTTTTTTTTATTAAACCTAAGTTACCCCTGTAATCAATTAATTAAAAAACTAAAAATAAGACTTGTAAATTTTTGCTAGAACGCAAGCAGTGCTAAACAGTTATTTAAAAAGAGACAAAAGAAATTACCGAACACCCATCTTATGGTCAGAAGATTCCACTGCTGCATTTGAGAAGTGCAAAAAAGATATGGCAGAGGCCACGGTCTTGTACTATCCTGCAGCAGATGCATTACTTACCATCACGGACACGGTAGTAGGTGCTGCACTCCTTCAACATGTACCTAAAGGATGGCAACCTCTTGTTTTCTTCTCAAAGACTCTCTCTCCAGCACAGCGGAGATACAATGTGTATGATAGAGGACTGATGGCAGCTTACATGGCTATTAAATACTTCCGGCACATGGTGGAAGTCCGAAATTTCATTTTATTTACGGACACAAGCCCCTGATACAGGCATTTAAGCAGAAAGATGATAAATGCTCTTCGAGACAGCTCCAACAATTAGATCTGATTGGTCAATTCCCAACTGACATTCGGTACCTGAAAGGATCGGAAATTTTGTGGCCGACGCTTTGTCGCACATTCATATTTCAACGATCACTACAGCATGTGCTATTGACTTCAAAAAGATGGCTGAGGACAGCAGAAGGATTCCCAATTGCAGGACATTTCAGCTGGTTCATGTTCAACTTCCCTAGTGCTACAACATCTCCCAATGGGACAGACTCCTGTTACTCTCTATTGTGGCATGTCAATGAATCGCATTCGTCCATTTGTTCCAGAATTTTTCAGGCGATAAATCTTCAACAATTTGCATGCACTCTCGCACCCAGGAATAAAAGCGTCTTTAAAGTTGGTAGCTGAACGATACGTGTGGCCGTCATTGAGACAGGATGTTACTCTATGGGCTCGTACATGCTTACTGTGCTAACATGCAAAAGTATCTCGGTATACAAGAAGCAAGATTGGAAAATTCGAACCACCAAGCTCTCAATTCGAGCACGTACACATCGATCTTATGGGACCCCTGCCTCCATCAGAAGCTTTTCATTATTGCCCCATCTACGTGGATCGGTTCGCCAAATGGCCAGAGGCATTTCCACTAGAAGAAATTTCAGCAGAAACCGGGGCTAAGGTCTACACTGATTGGATAGCAAGACTCGGTCCTCCCCTCAGATTAACTACAGACCAAGGAACACAATTCGAATAATCTTTATTTTAGGCCCTATCAGAGTTCTTAGGCACAGAGAAGCAGCACACAACTCCATATCATCCGGCCGCAAACGGCTAAGTCGAGATATTTCATCGGCAGTTAAAAGAGGCTATAATGGCGCATGACATTTCTCAGTGGACCAATGTATTGCCCACCATACTTTTGGTATTCCGTGCTACTTTGAAGGAGGATCTACAAGCCACAACTGCGGAGATGATTTATGGAGCTCCCATAAGGCTAGCCAGCGATTTTCTATGCCCTTCTAAACAAAACACAGATCCTTCTACTTTTGTGGGGAGACTCAGAGATTCAATGCAGCGC
This sequence comes from Nephila pilipes, assembly GCA_019974015.1. NCBI lineage: Eukaryota > Metazoa > Arthropoda > Arachnida > Araneae > Nephilidae > Nephila > Nephila pilipes. The sequence continues at coordinate 389,164 of BMAW01059320.1, read as the reverse complement.
CTATCTCCTCCAACGACTCAACATCACGGACAAAATACGATTTTTGTGAGCAAGGATTTGACCACATGCAGCCATATTTTTCTGAGGACAGACTCTAAAAAAAAAAAAGGTTTGCAACCACCATACGAGGATCCCTATGAAATTGTCAACCGCACTGAAAAGGTGTTCCGGATCTTGAGGCATGGAAAGGAGGTTTCCGTGAGCGTCGATCGGCAGAAGCCTGCCTACGTTTCCATAGAGTTGGTGGATATCCCAGCTGGATAAGTATAGCTAAAAATCTCGCTATCACTAATAGGGGGCTATCTGTGGCGATCGTGGTTTGAGACCGTTGTGGAAGGGTACAAAAAAGGAGAGGTAAACAGAGCGCTGGACCAATGAACGAAGAAGAGATGAAACACCGTTTACACGAAGGAGTAAATCGTCAGAGCGACTAGCCCTTTCTTCAATAGTGGTCGTAATGTAAACAGCTCCACTATCCTTACTGTTCTTTGATCATGATATCATTAAGTCCTGTTAGAAGTTTTTTGTAAATAATTTAGTATGTGCGTTGTTTTAAATAACAAATAAATAATGTTGCTGATGAAATCAAGATCCTTTATTTAAACAACACGCCACATGCAATATATGAATAGTTTTGAAATAAAAGTAATTAAAAGTTATTTTATAATTATACTTTTAAAATAAAGAAGAAGAAAGAAAAATAAAATCCCACTAGTAGATTTTTTTTTTTTTATGTTTTTAGATACAATTCTCACAAATTCACAAGTGAGTGATGGTGAAGTTTTATGGCGCAAGAGTCAGATATGACAATACTTAGAAAAACAAGGTGAAATTGATATCTAGATTTTTGAAAAATTGGAAAAAGAAAAACTAATTGACCGAAAGGAGGGTCTAAAGTAGAGAAGGATCTCTTGGTATCTTGAGGGCATGTCACCCGTGTTTATAACAGACAGTAAGAAAAGAAAAAGATTGCTAGGGTCTCTCGAGACCATGATTACAAATTGATAAGCTCTAAAGCTTTTCATTATGATTAAATAACATATTTTCATAACTAACAACTGCTTCAAATAATAAAATAGTAATTTCTATATAAAATGGAATCCTAGTAAGTATCCTTTCAGGTGTGTAAGATATACACCAGCCCTTCTAGAGCATAAAATCTCTTAAATGTTTTCGATGGCATATCGAGGATGGGGGAAAGGGACATATGCATCTCCAAAATTTTTTCTACAAATCGAAATTTTTCAGGATTATTATTTTATTATAATATTATGTATGTTCTAAGCTTTAAAAAGCGAATATTTTTCTTTTTGTACTTTATTTTTTTATTAATAAAAAATTCTTTCATCCAAACCAATTCCAGAGAAAAGAACAGAAAAGTGCTGTCTCCAAAAAAGTGCCTCTGGGTCAGTGTTTAAAGACGAAAGAGGGGAATGCATCCTAATAGTAGTTGTCCAGCTGCCACGCTGGGAGCATTCGTCATTGTAGGAGCCAAAATAAAAGAAAAATTATCATCACCCCTAAATGTACATATTGGATCTCATTATCTAAATTTAGCTATTTCAGACGTATGCCAAATCAAAGATAATCGTAATTGTGGTGGAATAGTTGAAAAAATGTTATTCGTTCATGAATACGCCTGAAAGAAATGGTGTTTTGCTGGATAATGCATATAACCTGTGTCCTTCCAGGAGAGAATAGCTGAAAAAATTATGTCCAACGCATTGGGTAAGGTGATGGTGGATTTACTCCAGCTTTTGATCCATGATCTGGAATTAATTTAATATTAGCTTAATAAGGATTCCTCTACTGGTGCCTACATTCTTATAAATTTATTGAGAAGTTTCAACTTTGTTATTTTTATTATCGATGGAAAAAATATTTTCTTTACGCTATTTTCCTTTACATTATTTTGTTTGTGACTGTAACGGTTCAAAAAAACTTGTCGCTTTTTAGTGTTCTGTGTTCCCATTGAATGCTAGTTATGTGTGACACATGATCAATTTAAACGTTTTAATAGTATAACTTGTTTTTGCGTGCTATATAAACATTGCATGCTGTATAATGGCTCAAATCAGACAGCCAACACCAAAAGATGCTGTTATCACATTCATCAAAGGGGAAGGCGGGCGCCTTAAATTTTGGGCTTTGCCTGTTTCATCTTTGGAATTGGTTAAAACATACGAAAATCATTTTATGAAAATTTCGAATGATTTAGCCAATTCCCCTGGCCTTGCAAATAGTAGTCAGATTCCTGTCGGCTACTTATGTGCTGTGCTATCGCAATACAAGCGGCAGTGGTGCCGAGCTCGTGTTATAAATGTAAGTTTTTCAGACATCGTTGTTAAACTCTTGGATTACGGAAATGAAGAACGATTATCCTGTAAAGATGTGAGGAAGTTGGATGACAACCTTTCTCACTGCAAGGGCCAAGCAATTGAATGCATATTGGCAGATGTGTGGCCAGTTCATGATAAATGGACTCCAGAGGCGATTCATTTGTGTGAGCAACAATTGTTATATGAAACTGTATCTTGTTTTGTTGTGACGCAATTCATGGACATACCAGTTGTAAGAATAGCTAAAAAAGGAGAGAAAGAACCTTTTGTCCAAAGACTTATTAACAGTAATCTTGCTTTTATCAAATCTGAAACACCTAATCAACAAATGCAACCTGTTGTTCAACCTTTACCCAATATGCCTTATAAAATGAATGTACTTGATCAAAATACCACTCATTTAGTTCGAATTTCTTATATTAATCCTGCGGCACAAAAATTTTTTGTACAACTTGCTGCTGCTGAAGTGGAACTTAAGAAAATGATGGAAGACATCAAAATGTATACATCCACCGAAACCTTAATGTTGGTCAATTCGCCTCAAATCAATACTCCATGCCTAGCAACTTACAATAATCAATCGTTATTTTATAGAGCTATTATAACACCATTCAATCATAATCAGTTCTCTACTCATTTTGTTGATTATGGATGTAGCGAAGTAAAAAGTTATAAGGATTTACGAGCAATACCAAATAATTTTTTGTCACTTCCAGCACAAGCAATATGTTGCTGCCTTGTTAAAGGAGAAACTGAAGATCTTTTCAGATTTGCAAAATGTGGACTTTTGAACTGTCATGTTGTGGGTTTTAATGGTGAGGCGTACCTTGTTCATTTAACTCCACATGCCCAAGAACCTGTTATGCACAGACCATTTACAACCCCTACTGTATTGCCAATGCAAACTTTGGTTTATCAACATCAGAAATTAAAAATAAATACTGCTTATGATGTTGCTGTAAGTTACACTAATGATATATCAGAATTCTACTGCCAATTAACTCATTACAAAGAGCAATTGGATAACATATCAAATATTCTAAATTCTGGTTATGAACATGAAACCTTAACAATAGGTGAGTGTGTTCCTAATTTTCCAGTTTGTGTCAAGTTCTCGGAAGACCATTTGTGGTATCGGGCTCAGGTTGTGAAAGTTAATCATGAGAATGATATTGAAGTATTTTTTGTCGATTTTGGCAACTATGATAACTCAGCTTTAAGGGATGTTTGTAGATTAAAGCCAGATTTCTTAGAGCTTCCCATGCAAGCACACAAATGTTGTTTACATGAAGTAGAATCCCCTACAGATTCAACTCAAAAAGATGATATGTTTGATTTATTTGAAGAGTTAACAGCTGGTCAAACGCTGGTTGCACATATCCATTCTGTTACTAATGATCATAGTCATGCAATTACTCTTAAAGATAAAAATTCAACTACATCTATTAACAAAAAAATTATTTCAAAATTTATGACCATTCCTCCTCTTGAAGTTTCTGACATAGAGCAGCTCTATATCACCTTCTTCGAATCACCTGCCTCATTCTTTGCACAGTTTGAAAAACTAAGCTCAATGGATCTCGAAAAAATGCAAGTTCAGCTGAATGAACATTATGCTAATTCTCAGAATTCTTCCTTCAAGCCAAAAGTGGGAACTTATGTTTGTGCCAAATTTAGTGTGGACAATATGTTCTATCGTGCTCAGGTAGCAAACATTGTGGGAACGAACTATGAAGTTAATTTCATTGATTATGGTAACAAGGATACTGTTCCATCATGTAACATCCATCCTCTTGATAAGAAATTTATGATTCATCCCCATTTTGGTGTTGAATGTGGATTAAAATCCTTTCCTCCTGCAACTCCTGTAGAAAAACTGAAAAGTCTCTTGTGTGAAAACTCTATTAGAGCCCAAATGCTAAAGACTGAGAATAATAAATGGCTGATAGCTCTTACTGAAGACTTTACTGGAAATGTTGCCATTTTGGAATTGTTACGTCAGCATGAAACTCTTGTACCACGTTCCATCCATGGTGATTTTTCTATTTATAATATTGAGAGTTTGGTTTTGTGAGAATTATATTTTTAATTTTTTTAAAGTGTAGTTTATATCAAATGTTGTTTTTGCTTAACTTGATTTATTTGATAAATATTTAAATTTTAAAATTCCTTTGTTAGAATTCACTAAATATTGATTTCTCAAAATTGCTTGAAATCAAAAACATTTTAGAGATGAAAATAGAAGTAATGTAATTTCTTTAAAGCTTTTAAGTTATCAACCATTATGTGTTTTCTTTTTAAAAATATGTTTGCATATCTCTATAATTAATTTCTACTCGAATCTTTCCAAGCATTATACTGGAACTGTTCCAATATTTTTAATTCCTTAAATGACTACTTTATTGTTTTAATGTGATTAATATAACCAAATTGCAAATTTTTTTGAAAAATATGCATAAGGAGAGTTGAGGTTAATCACTTTTAAAAATATTGCATTTAATATATGAACGTAAAACTTTTAAATGACAATACGAATGCAAATATGCTAGGCTTGAATTAAATCTCAAAAATTTTAACATTTTATTTTATGTTTCTAAAGTTTTTAAATCAATTATATGGAGCCCAAGTTCTCAAATGAGATTATGTCAATATCTATTGCATGAAATGCTTTTCCTAATTGCATAAACAAATTTTGAAAAGGCTTTATTCATTTCTAATATATCTTATTATATTACACTGTTTATCAGTGTAGCATAAATCTTTTCATCAATTTTTCACCTATTTCCGTATGAGTTAGATCCTTGAAATGATACACATAAGCTCAGTTTGGATGACACTACAATATTCAATTATGAATGCACAAATATATATTTTTTTAATTTAGCTAAAAATTTTAATTAAAAAATTGATCAAACAAATAGAAATGTTTGTAAAAATAAAAAATGTTTTTCAAAACAATATTTCAATGCAGCAAAAGAGTAAAGAATAATTATTCTCAGGCCAGTAAAAATTTAAATGAAAATTACAGTTTATCATCATAAATTGTAAAAAAGTTAATATTTTTCTATCCAACTTATGATCACTCATATTTCAATTTTTAGTTTAAAATTTTCAGCTAGATTGAAATATATATATATTATGATAAAGTGTATTTTTTCATTTAATTTCTTACTGTCCAATAGGGAAAAAAATTTAAAAACTTTTTAGTTCTTTCTTTAAAACCTTTTGTATATATTTTTAATATTTATGTGCATAATTCTAATGAATGTGCATCGTATATTATAAAAATGATTAACACAATTTATGCAGAAGAAAGACTACATTGTTGGTTAATTGATATTTGATGTTTTATGTGTTTTGTGAACTTTAATTCTCATCAAAAGATAGAATTTGCTGTGAGAGGTTAGGAAATTTCTTTATTGGGAGGTGGGGGAATTTCTTTTCAGAAATTTAATGGGGCTCTTGAAGTATTTATTCATTTTGTTATGTTCTGATTATAGTTTATTTCATTTTGATTTTTCAGCATTTTTTGATACATTTTAATTTTTCATTTATGCAGGTGCTGGTCTTAAAGGTTTCCAAGGAAAACCAATGAACAGAGAAGAACCAGCTATGGTCAGTAATGAATTCAGACATCCTAAAAATGGTTATCAAAGTCTAAATAAACTGGAATCTGGAAAACCAGGAAGAAATGAACAATCTGTGAATAGAAATAATGAAATATTTTCTTCTCCACCAAAAGAAAAGCAAAACAATTTACAATCTTACTCTAAATCATTTGACATTACATCTATTCCTCCTAGAGCATATAGAAATGTTTATGTATCTCATGTATTAAGTCCAAGTGAATTTTATTGCCAAATAGAAGAAGAAAGTACGAAACTGCAGGTTATGATGAAAAGCATTGAAGATACTTACACAAATATAGATGACAATTTTTTAAAGTTAGAGAACTTAACCATAAATTCTCCTTGTTGTGCCATGTTTGAAGAAGATGGAGGTTGGTATCGTGCACAAATAAAGCAAATTAGTACTGACACTTGCACAGTTTATTATATTGATTATGGCAATACAGATGCGATTCATGTTTCAAAGGTGAAAGAATTGCAAAGAGAATTTTTCAATCTTCCACCCCAAGCCATACGTTGCAAATCATATAATGTATCTCCAAAAAGTGAGTCTTGGGACAGTACAGACATTGAGGCTTTTGTGACAATGACTTTGGAAAAATCCTTTGTAGCACAGTTTGTCGAATCTGATGAAAATGGCATATATTCTGTCAATCTTGTTAGCATTGGTAAATTGCAGGAAGATGTTTTAAATAAAGAGTTTGTTTCTTTGGGTCATGGACGTTTGGAAGATTCTAGTAAAATCATTGTCTTAAATCCTCATGCTGCATCAAGCAATTTGACATTTCCAGTGCCTGAGGTTGATATTGGATCACGTAAAGATGTGATTGTAACATATGGTTTGAATCCTGGTGAGGTATTTTGTCAGTTGAAATCTTTTGAGAAAAACTTTAAGAAAATGATGCTTGATATGCAGGATTATTACAACAAAGTATCTGCTGGTGAAGCTTTGATTGATAGACCACATCAAAATATGATTTGTGTTTGTCAATTCTCCCTTGATTCTGCATGGTATCGGGCTGAAATTAAAAAGGTCGAGAAAAATTCCCTGACTGTGCTATATGTTGACTATGGAAACTGTGAAATAGTTGATAAGAAAAAGATATGTTCCATCAACCAAGACTTTACTCTCTTGCCAATCCAAGGTATTAAATGCCATTTAAAAGGCATCAAACCTCTTGAAAAGACATGGACCACAAATCAGAACATTAGCAGATATTTTGAGGGGGATATATACTGTCATTTTTTAGCAAAACAAGAAGATTCATTCATAGTTGATATGTTTTGTAATCAAAGAAATATTGCTGAGTATCTTATTAAGGATGGACTTGCTTTAAGTGATATACCAGTCGTAAATCAAGAATTTCCTTTAGAAACTTTAGAATCTATAAAACCACAAGTAATGCAACCATTACTTCAAAGAGAAATTTCCTTTGCTACTGGACAATTGTTATCAGTAATTGTGTCATTTATTGAGAGTCCTTTTAAGTTCTGGTGTCAATTAATGGACGAAGCAGAGATTTTAGAACAACTCGTAACTGACATTGAAAGCCAGTATTTAGAAGGATCACATCCTATTGATGCTATTGCTTTGAATCCTGGTACTTATTGTATGGTAAAATATTCTGTTAATGAGACTTGGTATAGGGCACAAATCAAATCATGTTTGCCTGAAAAAGAATTTGAGGTTTTCTATATTGATTATGGAAATTCTGAAGTAACAACATTAAGTGAGGTAATATTTATTTTTGTCTGTATATCTTAAAAATTTCTTTGCTTTAAATGACTTGAATATCTTACTATTTTTATTTGCCTCAAAAATAACATTTACATGAAATACTTATTTAAACGAAATACTTGTAAATAAAATCTGTCATTAAGAACATATAAGAACTTATATAGTTTTTTGTGTCTTATATTAATATTGATTCAGGATCTTATGCCACATTTACATTTGTATAGTAATCAAATGTAAATGGGGCATAAGACATTATTTCATCATAAATCATTTATACAAATAATGGGTATCCATAAATACAAATTTAATATTACTTCTACGTATTTTAAATATTTGTATATATTAAATCTTCAGTTAGATTTCTGTGATGATAATAATTGAATCCTTTGTTAAGAAAGAACTAAACTAAAATTATGGTTGCATTTAAATGCTTTGTATAATATTGAGTGATTATGTAGGTAAATTTAGTTTGTCTTCATGATGAGGCATTAAAATGAACTTATGAATAAAATGAAATAGTTTTGATTTCTGATAAAAACATAGCCTCTTAGGAACTTGTGCTGTTTAGGTAATAATTGGATTTACAATCCTGAAATACTTGAGTGATCTTTCCTATAGAGTTTACTGTCTTTGATAATAGATGATGTCCCCCCAGGTGTACTAGAAATCTTTCAGTATTTTTAACTCTTTTTATCAATCAATTTAATTTTTTTTCCCATCCCTTCTTCAACTAATATTAAAACCACAGATATACTTGTGAAGTGTTTATTTACAGAATATATACTTAGTCTCTATTTAATTGTTACTTTTTATTTAAACAATCAGTAATAATATATACTAACAATCAGTAATAATTTAAGTTTAAAAATTTTGTCACCCAAAAATTTCTGTATTTTTATTTTGGTTAGTCCATTTTTTTTTTATCTTCAAAATATGCAGTATTGTTAACATATTTCATCACAAACACTCAATTTTTTTGATCTATGCTCCTCTGTAAATGAATGGCAAAAGTGCATTCAATTTTGCCTGTTAGCTGATGATAAGACTATGATGTTTCTTTCTCATTGCTGTAGGGTAATTACTGCAACCAAGAGTCCCTTAGATTTATCCTGATTCCATAGGGCAGTATCTGAGGTTACTTCTGAATAAATGTTGAGCATGGCAATTGTGAACTGAAAGATATTACCATCTAACTTTGTGGTGATATGCCAGGATGAATCCTTCTCTCACATTATGCTGAGGAAGCTGTGATTCTTCCATGGCCTTTTTAATACATTTCTTACCAACAAACTACTCTCAATATGTTATCTATTAAACTTTACATGGGAATAAATGGTGAGCCAAAATTTTCTAAAAAGCTGCATTTAGGTGATCTACTGAATAACATTAATTTGCTTTTTCATTGTAAATGATTTTATCAATAAAAACATTTCTAGATCTTGTTGTTACCCTGCATAAATCATTGAATTCATGGTGTAATTTAATTTATGAAGCTAACAGTTATGTGCAACTGAAATTTAAATCTTGGAACAACTTTTTATCGAAGCAGAAATGCTATGATTACAGAATTTTTTCAACGAAGCTATTGAAAATGACTTTCAACTGTCCACAATTATAAAAGCATATCTAAATTGCTGAATGTGACCTTACATTCCTAATCCTCGTTAGAAGTTCAAGCATTCACAAGCTGTTTGCTGGGTTCAACTTACATGTTCTAGATGTGTGCCTTTTGAATACTCTTCCACAGATTCTAGTTTGGAATCTAAATATTTTAATTGTGAGGATTTGCATCCTTCCAGTTATAAACTGTATTTAAAATAGAAAGTAGAAAAATTATTCATAGACATTAAAGTGAAACAATATTTCCTACTTCATGTTTGAAAAATTAGTAGCGCATTTATTGCTAACCAAACTGATCAGGATAATTTAAACATAATCTATCCATCTGGGCTGTGTCTTTAACTATTTATCTAAAAAATCTGCATCTACTGTTTGCTTGACTGTTACTGCTTCAACTAATACTTTATATGTTGCATCTCATTCTAAAGATGTTTATACAGCATCCACTCCTGTTACATTTGATTGATCGTAACCCTAGAAATCTACATTATTTAACTGCAAGCCTTATAGGCATTCTCTGAATCATTGTTCTCACATTCTAATGACCTTAAATTTGATAAAAATAAACTCAAGTTGTACATCATTAAAGGTCAGTATCTTTAGAATAACATAAAAACAAGTAAAAATGAAATGGATTTTCAATAAATATAAAGAATCTTACATAAGGAAATCAATCCACTTTAAAGAACAAATTGACTCTGTAAATTTTTTTTAAGCCAGATTTAACTTGAGGAGAATATGATGAAATCAACACTTCTTAAACTGTAGGTGGCAACCCCAAATGGAATTGCAAAAATTAATTTCGATACATGAATTTATTGAAACTTTGGTCACACATTCATTATCTTTAATTTTATTATATTACCTTTTATGTGCAGCACAGTTATAAAATTGTAATTCTTACCAAGTTAAGTTATAAATCATATTTACATATTGAAAAACACTGCCAAATGCATTATCATTGCATTATGCTTAATATACGATTTCCAGCTCAACACAGGCAAATAAGACTGGGCCACCATGACTAGTGTAAGAATGCTTTTCTAGTACAGTCATTTTTCTTGTTCTGTCACACCCATCTGAAGAATGTTGAATATGAATATCTCTAGCCTACAATACACTCAAGTCTCTTTTTTTTTCTTCTTGTGATTGATTGTTAGATTATGACATGCTATTTAATAGTCTAATATCAATCTTTTAATCAATGCAATAATTCATTCTATTATTTGAATAAATTTGTGTCATGTAAGATAATCTAATGTTTAAATTTTTGAAGAGCTCTTAATAAATTTGAAATCGTGATTCTTTTTTTTTTTTTTTTTTTTTTTTTTTTAATATTGTACATGCACGTATATATTAAGTTGATTAGTTAATAAATTATTCTTATTCTTAGATAGCTGCTATTCTTCCTCAATTTTTGGAAATTCCTCCTCAGTGTTTCCAGTGCTGTCTTTTAAAATCATCTTCTAATTGTGATATGAAGGCAACCGAAAAATTTCAGGCTGAAGTAGATGAAGCAGAAGATATAACAGCTAAAGTGGAAAATGTTATTAATAACATTTGTACTTTATCATTACTTATTGAAAAAGATGGAGAAGAAATAAACATCAGTGACCTTCTTTTTGAGAAAGACAGTGAAGAAGTTAATGTTAGTCCCTCTAACTTTGATTTCAGTGGGGAAATGTGTACTTCTTTACCAATAGGTAAGCCACCTCATTTAAGAAATGTGAGATTTTACAGTTTCCAGGTTATTCAGTTTTCTGGTTGACAATTGTTTTTATTTTGCAATGTAAATCATTTGTGATTTTAATGATTTTTTTTTTTTTAAATTATTTCCCATTTGTTCAATTTTTTAAATGGTTTTGTAATTATCACATGGATTCTGTTGAAATAATGTGATCATTGTTACTGTTGAAGTGAGTTTAATTTATATAAATTAAATGACTTTTTTAAGATAAAAGTTGTGAACATATGCAAAGATGAATAGAATATGGACTATTAATATTTAAATCAGTTAATGTTCTTTTGAATTTTTATTTCATGCAGCATAGATCTTGTACCTTACCATTTTGTAAGTAAGTTTATATAAGCATAGAAGGCTCCCTTGTCTTCTTTGCATGAATTTATTGATGGTAGTCTTCAACATTTGTTTGACATACTTGACATTAAGAAGTGCAAAAGTAACTTAACCAAAAAATAAAACTGCACCAAACTTTTTAATTTGAACTCAAATTAGGCATCTCAAGCCATGAAATTTTTCATAAAGCTCAACTTATGTCGTAATTTCAATGACAGAACTTTATATTTATTTAATTTATTGTACGTTAAAAATTGTATGTCTTTAATAAATAATTTCCTCCATCTAAATTATAATTTAAATTTTTGATCTTAAGATGTATTGTAAATAAGTTATTGATAATAAATCTTGTTTGAAGATATCAAGCTGTTCTATGATAAAACATATTATTATATAATTTAGATATAATCGAAAGAATGAAAACTTATTCAGAAAAATAGCATTCTTAACATTATGTGTTTTGTTGTATAACATTTAAATTTTTAAGCTTTTCTAAAAATAAATTCCTTCTCTATATCTCACAGATTCCTAGTTGTAAAATTGAAGCTTGTTTTTTTATGTGTTTTTTAAAATTCCCCCCCCCCTAGCTATTTCCATTTCCTTCTGCTGACCAATAAAAATTTGGGGCTTTGTTTGGGGAGCCTAATCATAATTCAGCATGTCAGAGCTCTGGAAAAATCTTGATTCTACATCAGTGGTTCCTTACCTGCTGATTACTGCATGTTTACATCCTGATCTCATTAAAATTTTGATTTCAAATTAATTTAACTATTGAAATATCTCAAATTAATGATTTAAATTTCTACTAATTATGAGGAGAAGGTTAAATTTTAATTTTAAAATTAGGTACCTTGTGTGATTTTATACCATTGTTGTCTATATTTCATGTTTCTCTGCTAATGACCATAAATCAGAAATTCTAAAATGTTTAGTTTTAATGTTATGCTATTCAAATACATGTATTTGCCTTATTAGATATAGATTTAAAAGAGCAGATTGCACTACAATTGCTCTATTGAATATTCTCATTATGAAGAAGAAAAAAAATCAGTATACATTGTCTGAAAAAATATACATTGGAATATGTGCTCTGAATATATTCTTCCAAAAAAATTTAAGATCTTGGAATTCTAAGCTATGAATTATGCTGATACTTTTCTGTATGTTCCAAAAATATTTAGTAATTTTTTTATTTTAATAGTTTATTTAAAAGTATATATTTTTAATAGTTTTTTTAGTTTATTTTATGATTTTAATTTGTTACATATTTTCAAACAGTGTATTGGATACTTTATATTTATAGGAGTCCCTAGGTTTTTACCTCCTGATGTTCCTCTTGGAAACCAAGAAGGTTTGGTAATCGTAATTAATTCACCTCATGACTTTTTCATCCAGCTGGCAGCTAATGAAAATGGCATAGATGAATTATTATCTGAATTATGTGAAAGTTGTGAATCTAAAACTGAGGCTCAAAATGAAATTCATAATCCTTGTGTTGGTTATGCTTGTTGTGCAAAGTTTTCTGAAGATAATAATTGGTACAGAGCTGAAGTTATCAACCTCGAAGGTAATTCTTCCCTTATAATAATAGAAAAAAAATTTAAGCAAATACAGTAGTACCTCCCTAGTGGTTTTACCCATCAAACCAGACACTTTTCCCTTAAATAGAAGTAACCCTTTTTAAGAGGTAAATATATGTACTATTTAAAGGCACATGAACCAACAAATTGTCCCTTATAAGAGGTATTATTGTATTTTTGATATGTGTTAATATGATTTTAGTAAATGGTGCTTTTTGGTGATCTGTAGCTTTTCTTTGAAAATAATTTTGTTTGCCTTTTTAGAAATTGCCAACCTCCCCTCCCCTTTTTATACCTGCAAGGTTTTTAGATATTGTTCTGTTTTTAAGTAATAATAAAAAAGTAAAAGAAATGCTCTGTTTGAAGGGGGGGAATTTAGGGGGAAAATCTGCATTGCCAGTGTTTATATTCTAAAATTTTTCTTTCAATTTTGACATAGCATTTCCATAACATTAGGTGTAGGAAATGCAATTTCATTTAATTGAAATTTTTGAATTGCTGGATAAAATACAATATATCTGAAAAAGTCTATTTCTACTTTGGAGTAGAAATGTGGAGTAGTTACATTCTTGAGCTTGTGGCTGAGATTGCTTCTGTCAAGTTATCAAGATTTATACCCTAAATTGTGTATAAATCTTGTGATGCTTTTAAAGACCCACTGTGTAATGATTCTGATGTTCATTAAATATATTGAGGCTCCAAGTCCTCTTAGTAATGTGTGGAAGTTTGGAGAGGGAAGGATTTTCCTATTTAATCATCTAAGCATCATGTGTGAACTCGCTGGAAACGGTAAAGCTGCATTTTTTTGCCTTCACAGGACTACTTCAAGTTTGTTTGAGATGTGTTTTTTCAAAATTCCTTTCTCCCCTTTTAAAGATTTAACATTTTGATATAGATAATTGAGGTTGTAGGCACACAATGAACATTGACAGGAAATTATATAGCTCATTAGGGAACCCTGCTCTTACTTTTATTGTTGAGGCATTCATTTTGCAATCCCCATCCATAATTGTGCTGGACATCAGTATATGTTTGTAAGTCAGATTGCCTTGAGATTTTATTTTTTGCGTTTGAATTAAACTCATCATTTGATGTAGAATTTTCGTGATATAACCAATTACTTAAATGAATCAGAAAGCCACTTTGAAGCATGAAATAGATTTTAATCTCGTATCATTAATTTGAAGCCTTAACAAACTGTGGCTAGAGAGGAGAATTTGCTATTTTAAATAGTTTGACTAATTAATTTGTGTCTTCTTAGCATTGTTAACTCTCATTTTTTTTTTCACATTAAAATTATCAAAAGGAATTAAGTTTCTATAAAATATTTTAAATATCGCTAAATAAATATCTATAAAATACCTGTTTAATTTCAAAGAACATATAAAAATAATGATTATTTCATTATAAGGTATTAAAAAAAATGAACACTTCAAAATTAGAAACATTTTAAACTTTCAAACTATAACAAATGAATAATAATTAAGCTTCTGTATTATATTGCCTGGAAATTTTTTTTCTTATGTATTGATAAAAATAATTGAAAAAAACCCCAAACTTTTTTAAATCCATTAGTTTTTTCATAATTTCAAAGTCAGGAGTTCAGGGCTGTTTACATATAATACTTAGTTTATTTATTGTTAAAATACCAAACTGTATCTGAATTTCAAATCGCTGAACTTCAGTTTCTTTCATAGATAAATTAGCATTTCTCCTTTAATTTATATTTTAAAATTTGAATATTTTAAAACTTGAATCTTCAAATAATTAGCAATTAAAAGCATGTACGCACCTTCGTATTTGTTTATATGGGTAACTGTCAATAGTAAATTTCGCCAGATACTTTTGGTTACTAATTATTCGAAGATTCGAGCTTAAAAAATAACCATTTAGATTTAGTCTCTCATAATTTATTTTCTGTTGGAAGGTAACTGAAGTACAGTTAATTAAAATCCAGACATTTTTCGTAATCTCAACCAAAACTAGGAATTTTATATAAACTACCCTGAAAATCTTCGTTTCAATTCACGAAAAAAATATTTATGTGTTGCACATATACAGTTAAAAATTATATAACATAGATACTTACAATTCTTTGAATGTTTAAAATATTAAATTCAAATTTTAATATTGTGCATTGCTAGGAAAATTTCATATATTCCTTAAGTTTTGTACAATGTGGTTTAAAACTCTGAATGTTATCAGCAAGACATGCTAAAAAATTTGGTGAATACAATAGAATTTTTTAATGGAAGCAAAGCTGAGATACTAAAACATCAGTATGCAAAAAAAAAATGAGCATGTCTATAATAATGTTTGAAATATTTATTATAAAATTCAGTTCAAAATTTGTTCGTTATATTATACCAATTATTAAATATAGTGTCAGCATAATAAAGTAATAATTTAATGCATTCAGATATTGTTAAAAATAAGTATAAATGACATTATTGGTAATAAGAATTTTATAATTTTAAGTTCAAACTTCTTTACCACCAATTGAGCACATTTTACAATTATATGACATTCATTTATTATATTATTTAAATTTAGAAAAATACCCTACACTTATGAAAACATTCTTTCAAAATGATATATCAAAACATATGCTCTGTTTTTGTAACAACCAGGCATTATTTTTCTATAAAACTAACCAAACACTAAATATAATAAAATTTCAGGGTTTTTTTTTTTTTTTTTTTTTCAATATAGGACAACATATGATGATGAATTCATACCATTAATACATAAGAATATACTTACAATTTTTTAAGGTTCTAAACCTGGGATTAAGAATACATTTCTATAAGTTAAAACTGTTAACAAAATTCATTATGAATATTTCGAGTACCTTCACTGAACTAAATTGTTTCTAGTGTACTGTTTTAAAAGACAAAGTTAAATGGGACGAAGTTCTCTCGCAATCGAATTTGTATTGACTGAATTGAAAGATGTAGTTATCAATGACAATTTTCCGATTAAAGATTAATGTGAATATGTATTTAAAGTGTAAAATGCTAAAGAAACGGGAAAATGAAAAATTCAACATGGATAGAAGGTGGTTAGAAATATTTTCTCTTTTTTTCTTTTCTTTTTTTATATAAAAAGAATATATCCCCATTAAAATTTAAAGCTACTGATTGAATGTACACTATTTTGTCCTGGTATAAATGCTAATGTAAAGAGGGCATTTTCGCTCAGAGTAAGTTGTTCTGAAGTGATTGCGCTATCCAAAGAAAATTTAGACTTGCACCGAAAAAATTAATTCAACAGAAAACTATAATCTTAAGGATTAAAATTTATGTCATTTAAAAATAGGAAAATCACTGTTATTTTTAATTTAAAATGTAATTTATTGCAGGAAGCTCATTTTTTTTCAGTTATCTAATTATCATATATAATGATATACCATTGGTACTCTTTTTGTAAAATAAAAGTTGGTCACCTTACAATATTATTAATCACAGCCTTGAGTAAACACTAAGCATGACATTTCTGGAAGCACCAGAGACTGACTGCATGAGTCTAGGGAAGTTGACAGTGTACTAAGCATTATTTTTTTAAAACATGTAAATGTGCTTGTGTTTTCTTGATCTTTCATTCAACAACGAATATAAGGATTATTTCCTGGCTCAAATCATGATACCAAAATCAAAATAATTTTCAAAATCAAAATGAATTTTTCCTTATGTTTAAAGTGAACAAATATTTTGCAACATTTAGCACACAAATTTTTCCAAAGGTTATTTTTTATTCTTTTATTAGTTTGTAGCCTTACTGAGAATCATTGGATCGGGCAAACAATTTTCAAGTGGACGTCCAAACCCCATATGATGAATGACCCTTTGCACAAGATTCGCTGGAAAAAGTCCACGTAACTGCTATGAATGAGTAATCACCCAGTTTCCTCAAAGAAATAAGACACCGCCGTCTGTAATAAAAATGTCCTTTCCGTGGGGATGTTGCCAACCACCCGCGTCTTAAAAGGGGGAAGGAATAGAAACATCTTGCTTTTTCAAACATATTGTGAAAGAAAAGAGAAATCTTTTCGCTAGTGCTAGATGTGCTTAAGTACGCCACTTAAGGAATAGCTTTACACAAAAAAGTAAAACGCTTGTTTTAAATATCATCCTCATCATTTAACGAAGGCACTGAAATGACAAGGTCCAAAGCACCAATTAAGCAACTCACTCTTTTCAAAAAGTTTTTAATTAAATGATTTTATTATTCAAGCATATTTTATTAATTATTTAGTTTGATAAATTATAATTGTCTGTACAAACAGTTATAATGTATTACGTATAGTAAATTATGTTTTTATGAACAAGTTTCATTGTTCGTAAAAATTTTTCTTGATTGATTCCATTACTAATAGAATGTGTAATTTCAAGTTTTAAAATGATTTTTAAGAAGAGCAAGAATATTAATAAATTATTTTGTGGTGAAAAGCAGAGAGAGAAAACTAGTAATAGAATCAAGTTGGATTTGTAGAGAACAGAAATAAGCGACTTATACAAGACAACAATTATGAAAGAACATATATTCTAATGCAGTTTATCTCTATGCAAGAAAACCGATGAATGACTGAAATTTTGGAAATGAAGTGTTTATAATTTCTCTTACCAAAATTGACAGGTTTCTGAATCATCATTCTCAATTAAAGATAAACTTATCAAATATCAGCATTTGTAGCTTCTTCACTAACTGTTTATAATCTTCTAACAACTTGTTCTGATACATCTGCTAAGGAACACAAATTAGATGCTTTTGCTGCTCTGATTTTTTTCTGATTAATGAAAATTAATATTAAAAAAAAAATTGGCAATATATATATTTTTTTTTTATCAAAATGTTAGACAAATTTGTCCCAAGTTTCTGAATAGCTATTTTCTGAGATTATGGCAAAAGGACATTTGCTTGAGCTATGCATAGCAAATAGGGGAAATTTTAGATAAATTACATTATCGTGAACAATATTTAAATGCGAGACTTAGAATGATAGGCATTCAGAATGTTCACTAGAAAAAATTAAATGTTGTTTCGTAGGTTAAAGTCAAAATTTGAGGATTCGGAATTAAATAATTATTCATAACTTAGGAGCTAAAATCATCATTTGAGATTTGCATTCATAATATTTTAATTCTATCTCATTGATTTTTGGAAGCTTAAAATACAGTTTATGGAAATCTTTAATAATAATTAAAACTAAGCTCAATGCATTTTAGCTTAACTTTAAAATTAATTGTTGATGTTTCATCATTTTTAGAATTAATAAATGTCTCAATTAAGTTTAACTTCCTTTCTCATAAACTCGTAACTGATGTCATATTTTGCTGTTCTATGGCATTTTTAATTGTTTGTACAAACAAAGAATACAGAGTTTTTATTAAATAAATAAAAAAAAAAAAAAACTCGTCTGGAAATGGTGACTGGTTTGTAACTAGACTTGGAAATGGTATTTTATTGGAACCTCCAATTTTGCATATGAAAAGATACTGAGCATTAAATTGATTGCAATTTGAAAAAAACAGAAATAAGTGTACTAGATTTATGAAAGAACATATAATTTATTTACAAAAACATAGATAAACATAATGGAAAAATTAATGCAAGCGCCTTAAAGGCATCTTTTAATTTCTAGTCATTTGCATATAATTTTACAAAAAAGATTTATTTAAATTGTTCCATTGTTAATTAAATTTCTACTTCTAAAATGATTTTGAATAAGGAGCAAGATTATTAAATTATTCTTAGGATTAAAACTGAAAATGATTTATATAGAACTGAGAATTATGTGTATTTGAGTAGGAAGGATTTTTTTTTATGTTGTCATGCTAAATGTTATGGCCTACTAATGCCAAAGTTTTTTTTTTAATTTACTGTACAAATTCAGATTGTAAAAATGCCTTTTCTCCCCTCCTGGATTGTGTACATTTTTACAATAAATGTACTGAAGTGAGAATAAGAGATTAAATAAATATAATGCAAACATATTGAATAATATAATAAACAATTGGTATCTGACATTGGATTTTATAAGCATCACAAGATTAAAAGTGGGAAAGATATTTTGATAAATGCTTCAAATAGCCTAAGCTATTTAAAAATTAATATATTTTCTCTTTCAAGTGAACTTTTATATATATATATATACAATTTTTCTATGTTCTCTCTCCTTTTATATTGACAAACTGAGAATATGAATCAAAAAAAAGTATGAAATAGATATAATTATTTAAAATTAAAATTTATTTTTCTACCTCTAATAGTAAAAATAAACACACTTAAAAATTTAGTTTCACTATGTGTCATATTAAACACATACATTATTCCATTTTTATTAAAAGTGAGATACAATCATGTAATATGCAAAGTCTGACTAATCATTTTGGACTGCATTACATTATGTACAAATTATTTTTGAAAATTTTTGTAAACTTTCTTTGTGATATTATATAGTAGTACTCAAAAGTCATTTCACATAACAATTCTTAATAATTGCAGGCTGTACTGACTAGTGGATCTATTAACTTGTTTATCTTGTAGCTATAGCTTCCCATTAACAGTTTAATACATGATATAAATCTTTGAGATTTTGTGATTGAACCTCCTAATGGTTTACCATAACTCTTCTCTAAAGCAAATTAAGCCTGAACTTTGATTCCATCATTTTAAAATTTTAATTTTTTTTTGTGGCATGTAAATTGCTGAATAATTCTTGAGACGTGTTTTCTGTCAGTATTGGGCACCGTCCCCTCCCCCCCTTTTATTTTATCAATTTTTTTATATATTTGTATATACGGTATCATAAGTTTTTTGTATATTTTTGTCAAAAAATTTATTATAGTACAATTCATTCAACATTATGGTCCCCTACCATGTTTCACAGTGGAAGTAAAATATCTTAAATTGTTTCTTTCAATTTTCAGACTAAGCATAACTAGATTTGATTCTTGTGCCACAAACTCACTATCACTCACTCAATCTTTATTTTTCAAACAACATATATAACTAATAAGTTAGATTTACTTTTATCTCTGAAAAGTACTTTACTCCATATCTCTCTCAAATTTAAATGAGCTTTAGCTAATTCTGTCCAGGTTGTTTTTTACAGGGATCCATAACTGAAGCCTTTGTATTTTTTTTTAATCATTATTTCAATTTGATTTGAAATCGTTTTAAGTTGACCCCATCTTGTTTTATTAGAAACATACCTAGCTGTTTAACATTATGATCCCAAACATTTTCTAGAAGACATTATAGCTCAAAATTTCGAGAAACGTCTCTTAGAAGGATTTTATTTTTCTAGACAATAATACCTATGGAACTTTTTTTGCATCTCCTGCTCTTCATTTTGATGTTAAATTAAAAGTTTTACCCAAAAAACATACAATAAAAAGAATAAAACTCACTTTTCTGTTAATTTATCTTATCAAATCACTTTTGAGCATTTTGAGCTTTAATTATTCTAAATAAATAAAAGTGTAAAATTAGCAGACAATTTGTGCAAAACTTCCATTAAAATATAATTAAAAGACTTAAGCTACATTATTACATTACAAACAATATTTGCATTGTCAAAAGACTTTTGAATGTTACAGTATTTAAAAGAATTTATCAATTTGAAAATGCTTACGTTATCATCTTTATGTTTTAGAAACTACTGCTGAAGTTCTTTTTGTGGACTATGGAAACATCAACTCTGTTCCCAAAGATACCTTAAAGCCTCTTGACCCAAAATTCCTAGATATTCCTCCTTATGCAATAAGATGTAAACTGAATGGAATAACCTCCACTAATGACCAGTGGTCAGATGTGGCTATTGAAGCATTTCAGGACATGGTCCTAAATTGCCAGCTTGGTATCACCTTCATCAGCAAAGACATCCCAGCTATTGTTAATATTTCAAAAGAGGACAAGGATGTGGCTCAGAGTTTGATTGACATGGAACTTGCTAATGTTGATACTTGTCCTGAAACTGAAGAAGCATATGCTGATGACCACTTGACAACTGTTGAAGATCAATTGCACTCACTACCATCTGATCTGAGTTATCCTCAGCGCAAACTTAGTTCTTCGAAACTGCCCGTAAAAATCAGTTATGTAGATTCATACGATAAATTTTATGTCACACCTTTGGAACTTAGTACTGAACTTGATACAGTAATGAAAACACTTGAAATTTTGTATTCTCCAAGTGATGACACTGCTTCTAATAGCACAAAAACATCTGTTCCTGATGTACTTGAAGATCCATGTGTATCTTTGCCTTGTGTTGCAAAATACAGTGAGGATGGAGCATGGTACAGAGCTGTCATCTCAGATATTGAAGGTGAAAATA
Source organism: Nephila pilipes (assembly GCA_019974015.1). Taxonomy (NCBI): domain Eukaryota; kingdom Metazoa; phylum Arthropoda; class Arachnida; order Araneae; family Nephilidae; genus Nephila; species Nephila pilipes. The sequence goes on along the minus strand of BMAW01059320.1, from coordinate 367,840 downwards.
TTTATGTGTATTTTGTAGATTATGGTAATTCTGAAGTTTCATCTCTAAAGAATTTAAGACCTCTTACTCCTGAATTAATAAAGATACCACCCATTGCCATAGAATGCAAATTGTATGCTATTCAAGCTAATGATGGTAAAGAAACTGAAATTACAGCCAAGTTGGAAGAATACTTCATAGAAGAACTTGAACTAGATATGCAAGTCTTTAAATTGAGTGAGCCATATGAGGTTAGGTTGTATCATGATGGCGATTTAGCTGAAATACTGTGTCAGAAGGGTCTGGCTACTGAAGTGATCCCACCTCTTGAAAATGTTCAAAAGTTATTAACTGAAAACTTAAATGAAAATGGAGAGAAGAATTTAGAAATATGTGTAGAATCACCCAATGATACCTCCTGCATTGTTCCTCTTCGTTCTTTCAACAAAGAAGAGATGCTAGTTGATTTCAAACATTGGGAGCTTGAAAACGACATTATTGTAGTATATGGTGTTCCAAATGAAATAGATGGTGATCTAACAGACTTTCAAGAAAAGTTACAGTTAGCCTGCAATGAAAATGAACAAGTGCCTAATATTAATATATATGATTTTTGTGTTGCAAGATATATCGATGATGAAAAATGGTACAGAGCTCAGGTTGTGGCTATCAGTGGTGATAATTTTAAAGTAAAATTAATTGATTATGGTAACAGTGAAATTGTAAAACTGGAACACATATGTAAACTTCCTGTAGAGTTCATAAATCAGCCCCAGTTCTCCACAAAATTTTGTCTGAGTGGATTTAAAGTTATAGAGGGCCAAAATGATAACCTACAAATCAAAATTGAAGAATATTTGTACAGTGATCATATTCTGGTTAAGTTATGTAAATATTCATGTAATGTGCCTAATATCTGTATTACTAATATGTTATGTGAGGATGTTGATATTGTGAAAGTGCTTTTAAATGATCAGCTTGTATCACCACAATATATTACTAATGCTCAATTTAGTGGCGAATTTAAAGCAACTGTTGAAAATATTGTTGAAGATTTATTTTATTTGTTTCCTATACAATTCATTCATGAACGTAAAATTCTGCAAAATAGTTTGACTGAAGTTTGTTGTGAGGAAAGTTTGTCTTTTGAAGAATTTAACCCGAGAAGTTTATATGCAGCTAAAGTTAAAGATAATTGGTCACGTGTTAGTATCACTAGGTTAAATGATTCATCTACAAGTGCCTTGGTTAATTGTGTTGATTATGGATTTGAAACTGAATTAGAACTTACAAGATTAGCTGTTTTGCCTGAAGAATTTTGGCATAAGCCATTGATGATATTACAATGTACTATCACCAATTTTGAAGAATCTTCTTGTAACATTAAGGAAAAGGATATGGAAAAATTTGCTGGAAATGTTTTTCTGTTTGAACTCAAAAAGTCTTTCCCCTTGAAATATCCATTTGAAGTTAAATTATTGGAGAAAGATAGTAATAGATTGCCAGATACAAACCAGGAACATCCTTCTCAACCATCTGAGATCATTGGTGTGGATGAAAAAGTGGTGCCATCAGAAGATACTGTGCTATCAGAAGTATCAATCAGTGGAGAAGGGAAAAAAGCAATGGTAATTTTGGAAAATGCAGCCTCTGATGAAGAACTGCAGAAATCTAATAATGATGAAGAGGAAATGACTTCTATTCCAGAATGTGAATTTAATGAGCAACTTTCAGGGGTACAAAATATTTCTAATGATATTGAAACCTGTGATCTTAATTCCTCTCAAAGTTCAATGAATTCTCCAAAAAATGTTTCTAATCTGATTTTAAATGAGACTGAATTATCAAATTTAACTGGATCAGAGATTGCTGATAATTTTGAGGAGTCAAATGACATACATAATCCTGATCATCAAAATTCCGAAATAAAAGAACAGCTTTCCAATGATAATGATCTCAGTTTCAATCAAGATAAAGTTGATCATAATTATAAAATACAAGATGATGCTGGTACCTTATTAAGTAATGAAGTAGAGAATTACAGAGTGGAGTCGAGTGAACTTGAGAACCTGAATGGAGGTATCAATGCTGAAGGTGATGAATGGGATGAAAGACCAGAATGTGACATTAAACAAAATACTGAACAAGTTGAAACAAAAAATAATGAATCATTTGAAGTAGCTGAAGAACAACTTTCTGAAGAAAAGACCTCTTTTCAAAATATCAAAGAGGAAGAAACTAATAACTCTGAAAAGTGTAAAGATGAATTTACTGAAGATTCACTTGAACTACATAATAATATTGCAGATAAACATTCTTCAGGAGATATACACATGAAAGAGATACACTGTTCTGAATCAGATTCTAAGGATGAGTTGTATTCTGATGTTTTAACAGACATTGTTCACCAACAGTTGTCTGGGAAAGTTGATGTGTACGTATCTGACATCGTCATTTCCAATGGATCGGTTGTGTTAACTGTGATACCTTACGATCTTCATCTGAAACTTATATCTACTCTAGGTGAAACCTTTCAAAATATTTATTCTAAGAAAGAACCTGGTTTGAAGAGTTATTCTGTTTCAGACTTATGTGTTGTGTGCTCAGATGATACATGGTTTAGGGGAAAGATCCTCAATTTAGTTGAAGATAAAATGGACCTTTTTCTTATTGATTATGGCATTACTAAAACAGTAGACAGAGCATTAGCAGTTGATCTGGAACCAGAGCATAAAACAATACCACCTTTTGCTGTAAAATGTTCATTAGCCAGTGTATATTGCCCTCCTGATAAAAGTGATGACACCAAAAACTTTTTATGTGACCTTTTAGCAAATGTACAGGCTACTGGTAAAGATGTATCTATTGAAGTAATTAAAACAGAAGATCATCTTCAACAAGTCAATCTTTTTTTGGTGCACAAAAATGTTTTATTTGAACTACTCTCACATAATCTTATTACCCAAAAACTTTCTACTCCTATAACAAACCCTGGAAAATATAATGCACAAGCATCCTATATTGACACTACTTCTGGAAGTTTTCAATTATATATCAATTTAGTGGATGAACTTGATGACTTGCAGAGTCTCAGAGATACAATGAATAATTCCTATCCTTTAAGTTCCCAGAAAGCCTCTGTTGTAGAATCTGGGGTTTTTGCTGTTATGCATAAAGCTACTTGGCACAGAGGTAGAATTACGTCATGCAATAATGGGCCTTGTTTATTCCTTGTTGATTCTGGCGAGACGATCTCAGTAGATTCAGATTTGTATCCATTACTTCCTGAACACACTATGCAACCGCCTTTTGCAATGCCTTGTCAACTGCCTGGGAAAATTATAGATTCTGCAGATGTTTTATTAGCTCTTAAGGATATTTTTACAACAGATAAGTTTCTTGTTAGTGTTGATATTGAATCTGAATCATATAGTTTAAATGCCAAGGTCATGGATGAAGCACTAATGGAAAAAATTAAAAATGTGTGGCATTCTGGACAATCAATTGCTAGTGACCCAGATTCAACTTAAAAATATTTTCAATACATTTCAGTTAAAGAAGTAATATAATTTTATATATGCTAAACATGGTCTTTTTGTAATTTATAATAATGACAAAGGTTTAATAATATAATCAACTGCATTTCATTTATTAAAAATATAGCAATAATTAGCATCAGGTTTGTCTGGAAGATGTTTCATGTTTGTAGGATTTCATTTTATTTTCTTAAAATCCATTGTTTTTTCTCTCTCTTTTCAAACCAATCTAATCTTTCCCTTGCGTAGGTCATTTGAAATGTAAATAAAAATGATTTTTGTAATCTACTGGTTTGTATTAATGGATTTATTTCCTTTATTTATGTAAAATATCTCTTTTATGTTAATCTAATACTTATTTCTTTTTAAATTTTTAAGTTTACATGCAAAAATGAATATTTTATTGATTATATACCAATAATGCATATATATATTTCGGAATCCTTAAATAACATTTTAACTTTAATCTTTCAAAAAGAGATGTTCTGATTTTAATGCAAGTTTTATTTTCGACTTCAACTTAAGTATTTGTATTAAATGTTGAATTTATAAGATAAATGGTGACAAATAAAATGCAAAAAATCAGGGATTAAACCAGTTTTTCTTTATTACATAGAGCAATTTATTTTGTAACAAATGTAATTGCATTCTTATTTCAAATCAAATTGTCAAAATAATTTATTGAAGCTACTGAATTTGAAAATACACCTAATTTCGTTTTTACACGAGATATATTCTCGAAGAAGACATGTAAAGAAATATATATTGCATTTATGGAAAAATAGGACATTGTTTTCAATATTAAGAAATTATCAAAAATTATACAATAAACCATGAGTTTTATCTGTTAGAATCCTGAGCATTTTATTTCATAAAAATTGCACTACAATCACTCAAAGTAAATTATAATTTGAAGGAAAAAAATCAGTTATAATTAATGAAACAAAAGTTTTAAAATTATAGCTTACCATTTATTGAGTCACATTCTTCATTGGACATGTTGACTGAAACTTAGATAGGAGTAAGATAAAAATATATAAATAAAGATTTAACCATTGGCTTGCTCATTCTCATCATTCTTTGTGTTGAGGGGAAATCATTTAAATAGTTTTTACTGAGACTTGTTTGGCAAAATTTCATATTGTGGTTATAAAATTCAGGAAATTCTCACAAATGGAAATTGGATAATATTCCTCATTTCCAACGTTGCAGATATAAAAATACATTTAAATCAAACTTTCTCTTTGCTTCATAGAATTTGGGTCAATCGTGTTGAATCAAAATAAGAATGAATTTTTTTTAAAAAATAAAAGAATTTTTTTTTTTAATTCATTGTTAAATCAATGCTGTGTAAAATCAGAATTGGGTATAAATGTCACATTCTTACAATAAAAATATAATTGAGTTTCTGCTGTTTCAAATTAAATATTCAGCATGGTCTAATGGAATTTGGGCATATATTGCATTTTTCTTATGTAAAACGTATAAAAAATAATTTAATTTCTCAAACCCATATGCAATGGAAGGGAATACTAATTGCATTTCGATTAAATTTTTTTAAAAAAACTATGATTATTATTATTGGAGAAAATTCACTTCTAAAGTTAGAGAAACTATACTATGCTTAATATATATCTTGAAATTCAATTTTTATTTGATCATAAACTTAATTTTTACATAGATTCATTTTCTATCATAAAAAGTACTAAATATGTTCTGTGAAAGGAATTTTAAGGCTTCAGTTTGTTATTTAAGCTTTCCAATACTTTATTTCCTTGATTAAGTTATTCTAGAGCAGTAAAATTTGTTGATTTATTATTGAAGAGATTGTCTATTGAAAAAATAGTAATGCAAGTAATTTCCACTCTCCATTACACATGAGAATATCTTGCATATTAGATAAGATTGATGAGGGTTAAAGAATATCCAATAGAGAGAAAATATGTGAATGTTTTCATGAAGACTATAATGCCACTTTTTTTGCTCTGAAGGAAGAAGACTATTCAATAATTTTGCATCTATAAGAAAATAAAAAAAAATACTGGGAAAGCAATTTTTAAGTTTGAGTCAATCAGAAGGTTCATTTCAAATGAAACATGGTGAGAAATGCTCTCATTTTAAAAACAGAACATAGATGCTGAATTTTTTTTTTTTTTTTTTTTCTTTCTTTCATTCTTTTGTGCTGAGCTCTGTGATTAAATTATCAGAAGGAAAATATATATATTGGTAAAGCCTATAAATATAATAGAGGTATTTTTTATGAAAAATTATTGAAAGTCAGCTTAAGATTTTTAATTTCTATTAAAGTGGATGTTATGCTAAGAAATTGTAATTTTAAATTTAATTTTTAGGGAGTAATTGTAGTGATCGTGTTTCTACCTGCAAACTTTTTCTTTTTTCAGCAAGGTGCAGAAAAAAATGTGGCAAGGCGTCTTTTGAATTTCTAATCTGTATTTCAGTTGATTTATATGTGTATTTTAGTGCGAATCTTCATAACAGTTATTCTCTCCAATCTTTACATAGTTTTTATCTGATGAAATAATTTCAAATACAAGTAATTAACTAGGTTTTCAGTTATATTGAAATTATTTGGTTTATGAAAACTAATTTTATATATTAAAAAAAAAAAAACTGCTTACCCAAACTAATTTTCAATATATACATAATGATGGGGGGAAATTTTCGTCTTCCTTTAGATCTACAACTAAAGCTCTATTTTTTTTACCACTATGTTTTACTAGAAAACAATTGTACGTTTTTAAATTAACATAGAAACGAAAAATTATGCTAAATGTTACTCGTGCAATATTAATTTTTCTGTGTGATCCAGCCAACTCAGCGTCGTAGAATAGAAAGTGTGGTTTTGGTATTAACATATGTTACATAGAGCATCTCATTGTTCTCTTTCTTGAATAAATCCTACCAAGTATCACTATTAAAATGAATATTCAATAATGTAAAAAAAAAAATTAAGTTATGTGAGAATTTAGAATAATATTGTTAAATATTATTCTAATACAAACAATATTATCAGTTCCTTGAATCTGATAATATTGTTAAAAGTATTTGTTTTAAGAACAGTTCTAGGCATATTTATTGGTGTAAGCGTGGTTGGAGAGCTTATACCCCCTGAGGGATTTGCCTTCTTTAGATTAGTACGAGATTCATAGCTCAGATGTACCCCGGTGATATTTTCTTTCCCATGATGATTACTATATTTGGTAAACAGGTGACGCGTCCCGAGATATCTTAGCAATCTTTGTTTCCGACGCTAATTGTCAACAATTTTTTATTTTTTGTCCATCTTGAAAACAGATGTCCGCTGCAATATAGCCAAATTCAGCACTTGTACCAAAAACATAAATGGCCGCGGTAACCTAGTTGTATCATGTTCGCGGATTCTATCTGTGATGAGCTATTCTAATCACATGCTTGCACGTATTTGATTTATTATCACTTGAAGATAACGTGCTGGCTTTTATTTTTTTTACTGTACGGTACGCTTTATACGCACAGTTGTAATATTGTGCAAACTTGATATGTGAGCGGCTAGGAAACAATAAATTCAGTATTGAAGTATAAAAACTATTACGATAAACTCCGGGTTAAAATACGAATAGCGTTGTGTCATGTCAAGGTTAACAAACGCCCGAATCTACGTGAAAAAAATTGAAAATAAACGACTCCATCGGTGACGGGGTACTTTATACAGTCGAATTTCGCTTAGTTAGTGGACTTTTTTATAGGTTCCAACAAAGCAATTTTAAGAAAATTTTGAAATCGTGAAAAAAAAATGAAAGTCCGCTTACATTGAACTGTAATTTCCCTTCGTCATTTTTTTTTTTTTTTCCAGTTTCTCAAAGGTAGTTTTACATATTACTCCATTTTTAACGTGTTTTAGTCCTATAATCTTGGTATGCATCTACAAATTTTTAACATTCAATGAATCCATAACTTCCCAACCGAGCTTTTATAAAATCACTCACAAAGCTACAGTTGTTACGAAACATCTTTATTATATCGTGTAGCAGTTTCTCATAAAATGTTGATTTGAGGTAACAAATGTTTTTTATATTTTTATTTTATCGATTTTTTTTTAAAAAAAAATCATTTTCGTTTTTTAATAACACGAAAAAACAACTGGTAATTGGTACATTGAAATAAATTATTCTAAATTGTCCCAATGAAACAACTAAACTCTTAGCTTTATATATAAACAATTTCATATCAGGATTGAAAAATGTTTACTTCTCATCACCTCAAAATTATTTTCCTCCCTTATTAATTAAAAAATAATACATTGTCATTTCCTATTGTATTACCATATGCAGAGGAAAGACTTGATGTCGAAAGTTTAACATCCCTTTTCAATAGATACTTAAATACAGTCGTTAATTAATTACTTTTCGTTGATAACATGGCTCGGGAAAAGGTCCTTGATCCTGCATTTCAGAAGGCCTTTACCGAATCTATCAACAAGGAACATATGGTATGTTAAAAAGAAGACATTTCAAAGACGGTAACAAAATGGCGCCAAATTAATTAAGGATTGTTATCATAATTGATATCTTATAATGTTGAAATGACAAAAGCTGCTAATTTGGTGTGTTTATCGCGAATTTTGGCGCCATGTTGTTTTCTGTCGCTAAAACGTTGTCTTAAATGGTCCAACTATAAATAATTAAAGGAAAATAATTCACAGTATTAGTTTTGAGAAAAAACGAAACTCACTGGGTCTGCTTTAATAAAAATGTACCAATACAATAAGAATGTACTTTTCTATTTCGCCGGCGCAAATATCGCCAAGCAAAATTTATTGGCGACAACACAGTAAACACATATTCCGTTTGGCGTTGGTTGTATCTTTTTTGTCTACTCTATTGCTTGCATCGGCGAAATGGAAAAGTACCATACCAAAAGGAACATCGTGGAACAAAATTATGTTTTGATTTTCTTCCTGTATTTTTATTGCTATAGCATAATTGTACATATGAAGGAGATTAAAAGAAAAAATTGTCACTGAGTGTTTGTTGGGGTAGGGGAGGACGAACACTGTGGTATCGAGTAAAAATGTGTCTTAGCCCAATGCTTGACACGATTTGAAAAACCGCCATTTGGATGCTTATGTGTCGTGTTTCCTGAAATTGTAACTTTCCCAGATATACTGTTTCAATGTACTCAAAATGAAGATCCTCTGACAAAAATAAATGTAAAAAGTATCAACATTAGCCCAGTTAAGTGTATTATTTATAACATGAGAATTACTTGCTTAGTCCAATATTTGTAAATACGAATGTACAAACTGAGATTGCCAGCTTTACTGCCTTTGGAAGCCTCATTCCAGAAAAGAATATTTAAAAGAGCCGTTTATTGTGGTGGATAGCTACACTCTTGGTGCGATTTTGAAAATTGGCGAGTTTTAAAGGTGAAATTATAGGGTTGCTGTGTATAGCGACCATATTCAGGTCAAAACCTAGGATTAACACAATTTCACGATTTATCGTCAACAAATAGTGGGGTGTGGCCTTAACCGCATTGATGAAAAGCTGTCCCGTCTGACCACCAATTGCTTGGAGTATTGCGGTCGAAGAGTTGGAGCTTCAAGAAGATAAAGGATTAAAGTAGGTGAAACAAAACGGTGGTTAAACTATTGAGCTTTGGAAACAAGGCCCTCTGTCCGAAACAAAGATATCCTAAAGCTAAAAGGTGTGTGCTGAGACTTATCTGAGTCCTCGGTACTTTTTTCGAATTGTCAATGTTCATAATCGACACATTATTAAGAAAATAAGCATCGATCGGATTTAACTCATTCGCTTTAGCAGAGAGCACTGCTCTCAGAAATCATCAGAAATAACTGTTTGATAGAATCAGTACAATATTTTTTATTTTTTAGTGTTTTTGAGCAACATCATTATGATCCTTAACTAACAAGAAATGAAATTAAACAGATACTTTTGGACATTGATCAGCCTGAATTTACTAATATTTTTCTTAAAAAAAAGAGAAATAACTAAGCTGCGTTCTGACATAATGTAGTTTAGTATACTATATTTCATGAATACAAGGATCATTCAATAAGTCCTTAGAAAGTCCTAGAGACTGTGCTCGTAGCATCGAAAAGGTTTGTTTTTAGTGAGCATCATGATAAGTCTTGACGCCTTTCATACCTCGAAAATTCTTTATCATAACTTTTCCGGCCGATGAGACCATCTTCGCTCTCTTTGGAGCAGATTTACCGGAAACAACCCAATGTTTTGATTTTTGTTCGATTTTCAGAGCATCATGATTAATCCAAGTCTCACCGACGGTGATAATTCGACGCAACAGCAATCGAATTAAATTTGGTAGGAAATGGCTACCAAATCAAAGCTAACATAGGAATCAATATCAAATTTGTTTCGGCCCCGTTTAACAGATTGCAGCACATAATGGAAACAACAATTTACATTAACGATGCCATTTGTCTTCAAACACAAGCACTTTTTGAACCACCCTCGTATATTTTATTTTCTTATGAAACGCAAAACTCGCCTGCGAGAGCCACACTCTGCCCACCCCTGGTGTATACATTTCTTTAGACATAAGCATTTAGTGTTCTCTTTCTATAGTTATTTTTGTATTAAACTAATTTTAAAATTGACAAAATTTCTCAAGTATTGTTTCTCATTAACAGAATTTTATTTTGTCTAAACAGTCAGATTAACTTCGCTTTCTTTTCGAAAAAGATCTATGTAGTAGGATCAAAAAGTTCCCTGACTGATTACCTACTGTCACGAAAGCGTTCGGTGGAGCAAAAATTTCTCTTCCTGAGGCTGGTAGTGCTACTAAAGAAGGCGTTGAATCACCTGTCAACCATTTCCATTATTATTGGCGAAAACTTCAGCTTGTTTCTGATAAAGCGTATTTTGCATTTGCCGTATTTTGAAATGTCGTCTTCGGAACAACGTACCAGTTTCAAATTCTAAGTTTTGCTTGGAAAAATCACCGTCAGAGACCCTTCAGATGTTAAAGAAAGTACACAGAACAGATGTAGGGAATAAAAATGGCAGTATACAGTGTCATCAATGTTTTCTCCAATTGAGGATGAACTTCGGAGTGGGCGCTCCACCGCAGACAAGAATGTTGAGCTGATTCAACAAACTGTGCTCGCGGTCAGTCAAAAAATTGTCAATGAAGAATTTTACGCAAAGAGTTTTAAACAGCTAAAAGGTGCAATGAGACAAAAATAGGTTGGAAAAGGTTGATTTTTGTTGCATGACGATGTCCTATACTTCCCTCCAAAATTACAAAAATGCACCTTGCCATTCATAATGTTACCACTTTAGAATACCCTCCCTGTTCTCCCGACTTAGCACCAGGTTTTTTTTTTACCTGTTTCCACTATCAAAAATATGAGATTAAAGGTACGCAATTTTGCTTAGTCATAAGAGGTGGTGGTTGACGCGACGAAGTAGCTAAATGAGTTTCCATGTATGTTTTCAACAGTTATATAATGGTGGAACAAGTGTACAAGTGTAGGAGAAAAGTATTTTGAAGGAAAATAAAGTAAAAGTATTGTGAATAATTTTAATAAATTGTCATTGACTAATTCCGAGATTTTTTATTTGATCGAAGTAATATTTGTCCTATTCTCAAAGTTGCAGCCAAGTAATCATCATTGATCATAGTGTAGAATGATGAATTCCTTTGTTGAGATATAATAACATCTTATTCCTCTTATGGGATATGAACCTTTGAAGGACTATAAGGAACAAAAAAAAAAGGATATGTTAAGTCCTTATGTGGCATGGTGTAAATGTCTGCTATGGGAGGCATTCGTTCTGATGACAACAATATTATTTAAGTATGGCTAAACATTACGATAACAGTTGCAAATAGTCCGATTTGTATATTGTTATTAACCTGCAATGATGTTTACTTGTAATGTTACTCACTAAAAGTAGATGAGACTTTACAGAGATTCCATCGGATACCAAGGAAAACATAAGTAATGAGCCTCCTCCTCTGAGCATTTGCGAAAAATTTGGCGAAATTGGTAACAAAATGATAGTTCTGGGAAATGCAGAAATTTTGTCGATATCTCGATTAGTTGGACTATAATCAGTATTTCCTGAATTTTCCTTGCAATGTCTATCATGACCGAAGCAGCTATGAGCACTGGGAGATGCGAAGCCTGAGAAAATATGTTGGAATTAGCTATTTGATACTGCCGAGGAATCTTGTCTTGAAGCTGTCAGTATCTACCTTGACTACCGGAGGCTGTCGTAGTCTGCCTAGTAAGTGCAGAGTATTACTTAAAAGATTTGTCCACGATGTCACCTAGAAAGTTGGTGAACTGCACGTTATTGAAAGCTGTTACTGTTATTATAAATCATGATTTACAACTTTGTTGCTGATCTGTGCAAGGTCAGTTTTTGTTTTTGTTTTCTCGCTAATATGTACAAGGGCTGACTTTCCTAATTGGGCACTTAATCTTTGAAACTTCTGTTTCCTGTGCTACGTTATTTCCTGAATATTTGTGAATAAAGGATTATTTGCCATTATTATCCTTGTTGGACAGTTTTCGCTGTACACCCTCGAATCAGAAAATTTTATGACAATTATGTTGTACAGTATTAATTTAACTTAACCAAATAATGCTTAATGACCGATGAATCATTATATTTTAACTTAATTTCCTTCCATGTAATAAATAAGAGCTACTGCACAAGTCAAGTCCTCGAATGACTTTATGTAGAATTTCAGAGAAGGATGTTTCATTTTCTAAGGTAATTTGTAGCGGTCCAAAACAAAGGGAGATCTGTCACCAAGAACATTTCTAAGGTTGTAACGGGTTCTCACGTGTATTTTCCTTCGACTTACCTTATGGACTTTCCTATGACGTTATTTGAGTTGAGAGTCTTGATTTGTGAATAAACCGGGGCCTGTAAATTAGCATTGTTTCAAATTGAATTAAAGTTAATGTGAAAATGATCCGATAGTTCAGATAACGAGATTTGATATATTCTGACGCTGCGAGGAGTTTGAGAAATTTTGTGAGTGCACCATTGGCTCCAGAAGATTATCAGATCATTTCGGTTATCGGGTTGCTGAGATTGGAATTGAATGCAGTTATTAAGTTATTCAGATAAGTAGAATTTTTTGATAATCTTTAGTCAAGGATGCAAGAAGTTTTCCGCTCCTCGTTCGTAATACCAATATTGAATTTTTGATAATTTATGGACAAAAATAATTTAAAGATTTTATTGCCTGATTATTCAATTGACTGGTTAATTGGTAAATTTTCAATGGATCAAATCAAGAATAACGAAGACAAGGTGACATCAATTGAAAAGAACATGTTAAAATAACTGAAACCTTTTTACAAAAGGTCCCTTCCTGTCTTTCCAGATACGTATTAACTGGCATCTTAAGCATGATTCTGGTCTGAAAAGAACAGCAGAGGAAAGTTGCCGATGGGATGATGTACCGGATGACGATGACGAAGATTTTGTTCCACCATTCGATTCAACACCACCTCCACCACCCGAAATTCTAAAAGAAGGAACGCTCAAGCCTGATGTAGTTGGACAGCCACACATATATGAACTTAAAGATCTTAAAAAAATTGAAGATGAAATGAAAGTCATGAAGCCTGTACATCCGAAGACAAAGAAGCTTTTATATGAAGGTATTTAAAATAAATTGCGTATTATTCGCTATGCATTTGTTTCGGTATCATTATATCTCCGCAATATAAAGGTGTTTTGGAACTCATGGGCTACAATTTAAAGGGTAATAAGAAACATCTAAACAGCATAGGTGGAGAGCAAGCGCGGTGCACCGCTAGACGGCAATGTAATGTAATGTAAAAAAAAAAAAAAAACCTGTATATGATGAGGGTATGGAGGTCATTTTCTGATTCAGCACACTTTAAAAACATGTAATGCAGCAAAAATATCGCATGCAGTAGAGAGAAAAAAAATTTCTTTTGCAAACCTGTGTGCTTTGCCAAAATCCAAAAAGTGGCGTTTAAAAAAACGGTTTGCCACGACGTACTAGTCTAACAACTGCGCCGCGAGCATTACATTTTGTGCATATTTCTGCTATGTTAATTTTTAACAAGTGAAGAAACGAATGAAATGATAATTAGATGGTACGACAATAGGGTTTAAAACATCAATTGTCTATAATTCCTAGTCTTAGGCGGCTAAAATGGAATAATTTTTTTTTTTTATTTTCCACATCCATTTTAAATACTAGAGCTATTGAAATAGAGATACGTTTCCTAAAAGTGATAGAAACAAAAGTAACCTCATTTAGATATGTTTACGAAGACGTCATTAAAATTTGTTGAACAATGTATTTAACTGCAAATTATTCTTAGATAGAATAAGATACTTATAATTGATACAATTTACTTGAATTCCTAAAATTATTTTTGAATGATTATTTATTAAATTTGTACATAGAAGTGACACGAGGGTTATTTTCGATGGACCTCGTTATTCTGAAACTCGGTCAAGGGATGAGGATGACAACCGATTTAGTACCCCACTTTCCTAACATCCACAACCCGTCAAGGTTGAGGGAAGGTTACCACAAATTTAACATGTACCATCCTCGCTACGCGGCGGGTCTTCAGAGTACCGAAAAACGCCAGACATAAGCTCATGACCGAGACTACTCGATTATCGGGACCACAATTCCTTAAACGAAGTTAGTACAGTCCAACTATGAATAAATACATTGACTGTCTGGGCTAATATACGAGTGTCGTTCAATAAGTTCTCAAAAATTCCAAAAGATGGTAATCGTAACATCTATTTCTATTCAGCATCATGACTCACTATAATTCGCAATCATGAAGCCTTTCAAAAATTATTCGACATAACTTTTCCAGTTGATTAGACCATCTTCGGGTTTTTTGGAAAAGATTCACTAGAAACAACCCACCGATTTCATTTTTGCTTGATTTCTTGTGCATAATGATGAATCCAGGTCTTTCCGAATGTGACAACTCCACGCGGGAGAAATCGAATTTTAATTTACCAGCAAATGACTACTAATTCAAAACTAACTTATGAATTGAAGTCAAATTTGTTTTGTCTCCGTTTAACAAATGGTAGCACCCAATAGTAACAAGAATTTACCTTAATGATGCCTTATGTCTTAGAAAACATGTACTTTTTGAACCACCCTCGTACATACATATACTAGAATGGAACTATTGAAACAGGGAAACAGACAATTTTGAAAATATACCTATTAAAAAACAGTAAAACAAAAATTTAAAATGTAGCTATTCCAGTTTCATTCGTCAAATCAAATGAGATCCCTCTCTTCCCCCTTCCTCCCCAAGAAAAATATTCAACAGATTGCATTATAAAATTATCCAACTAGCTTTCTGAGTGAATGCGTTGGTAAATAAGAATAAATATTTTATATATTTGTATCAGACACATAGCAAGGACTGAATAGTAAACCATGCACTGGATTTTATAGGAGGGGCGAGATAAAATATTTACTTAAATCTATCATTTCTTCACCTCCCTGAGCAATCTGGAACTAAACTTTATGAACAATAATACACATATCAATTCATTTAATAGAATGAAGAGCTATCACATATATTAATTTTGATTGATCGATTGGTTTTATTAACGTCACACTAGAAACAACATGAGGGTTATTGGAGACGGATCTCGTAATTTTAAACGTCGGTCAAGTGACAAGGACGACACCTGAGATGGAACTCCCTCTTTACTTCCATACCACATCTTCGGGAGGACTTTGAGCTTTGACAGATTTAACATGCCTCAACCCCGGCTTCACGGAGGGTCTCTTTTGGGGCATCAAAACTAGAATCCACAACTCGACAAAAACTGCCGGCCGCGACCATGACTACAGACTACCGCGACCATATAACACATGTTAAAATATAAGTTATGTATAAAATTTACAATATTACCATGTTACTTTTATTTTTAAAATTTTAGGGTCTAGATAATTGTAATATAAAAAAAATTATACTGTATTCTTTGATATAGCCTTAAGATAGATTGATCGATGGATTTCTTATATTAATGTCATACTGAAAGGCAATACGTGGTAGTCTCAAGATGACGCAGGCTCAAAAAACAGTCTGTGTATGAAAGTTGATTATCACATTAAACATATTTCGAATTAAAAAAGTTTCAGTGTGCTCAGAGGCCCATTTTTATACACATATATAAACATAGTAGAAATTATCTTCAAAGCAAGCCATTCTTTAAGTTGATCGAATTATTATTGTCCCTGACATGTACCACATTCAAGTCAAGCCAAATTCCGTGCATGCCACTCGTATTAAGTTGATGAATTTGGCTTCCGGGAGGATACTGGATTAAATGATAAACTCATAGTTTTTAATTATTTTTAATCCTTATCTTTTGAAGAAATATTTAAGAAATTTTCTTAAATAATTTTAAACGACTTGATCTATATTATATCTTTGAATATGTTTTTATTCCACTAATTTTTAAGCAAAAAGTGATTTTAAATCATTTTACAGAGTTCCGTATCTTCTAAAATTGAATTAAAATGCGCGCTCGTATCTTAAATTTTTTTCAAATATGAATAAGTGATGTTCTTTTTATAACAGCGGTAGCCGATGGTTGGTTTTATTAACGGTCGCACTAGAAGCAACACGAGGGCTTTGAACCTCGGTCAAGTGACGAGGACGACACCTGAGCTGGCATCCTCTCTCCTAACTTCCACACCATGCCAACAGGAGGATTTTGAGCCCCGATAGATTTAAGCTGCATCAGCCCCGGCCACATGGCGGGTTTTTCGTGGCATCAAGGCTCGAATCCACTACTCAACGAAAACCGCCGGCCACGAGTACGCTACCAGGATCACTAGGCTATCGCAGCAGCCGAGTGGTCATGGTCGCGAGTGCGTGGCCGGCGTTGTATTGTCGAGTCGTGGGTTCAAGTTCTGGGGCCACTAACGACCTGTCGTGTAGTGGGGTTCTAAGTCCTCCCATGGTATGATGCGGAAGCTTGGAGAGGATGGCGCCAGCTTAGATGTTGCCCTCGTCTTTTATGGAGGCTCAAAATTATATGGTCTAACGCCAATAGCTTTCGAGTTGCTTCTAAGCGCAACGTTAATAATAAGTACCACGTTCAATTCTTTGGATTGTGTCATTCACGTCGTATTGAGAAGCAACATGAGGGCTATTAATCAAGAATATCGTTCAAGTGATGAGGATACCTCCTTCCAACATCCACATCACGCCATTGTTAAGACTTGGGACTTCGATCAGATTTAACGCGCATCAGCCCCGCTTTCAGGCGGGTCTTGAGTGGCATCAAGGCTGGCCGTTCTCAAGGCCATGACGCCTGGTTACCGCAACGTTTCGAAAGAATACTGGGTAGCAACAATTCAATGCAAAGCCTCGTATTTTTCTAGTGAGTGAATGAATGTAAAGGTTATTGGCGCAAGAGCCAGATGTGGCTATACTGCGCCAAATAAGATTTAACTGTGGTCTAGATATGAAAAAATTGAAAAAAAGACATTATTTTGAATGAATTAAAAAAGACAAATTGTTTGACAAGGTCCACATATATCCACGTTAAGTTATTCACTTAAAGAATAACTGCAATTTGCAGTAGGGGAAGCAAAATGTCTTAATATTGTAATATTATTAGTGGCGTATTTAATACTATAATGTAGTTATATTAATAAATTACGTAAAATACTTTTAAAATAGCGTAATATTATATTAAAATAGTTATGTAACAGGTCAATTGAAAAGTCCCCGGCCTGATACATAGATGGCGCTACTAGAATTAAATCCATGTGTGTTTTAGTTAGCCCTAACCCTCAAAAGATGCGTGTATAAATTTGACAGCTGTCGGATCATTAATTTGTGAAGTATAGCATTTTGAGTGAAGCAACTTTTGTTATTGTGAGAAAAAAACGGATAAAAAGGAATTTCGCGTATTGATACATTATTGCTTTTTGAAGGGAAAAAATACAGTTGAAGCAAAAACTTGGCTTGATGCCGAGTTTCTGGACACTGCCCCAGGAAAATCAACCATCAAGGATTGGTATGCTAAGTTTAGACGTGGTGAAATGAGCACCGAAGACGGTGAACGCAGTGGACGCCCAAAAGAGGTTGTTTCCGACGAAAACATTAAAAAAATCCACAAAATGATTTTGAATGACCGTAAATTGAGATTGAATGAAATAGCAGACACTCTAAAGATATCAACTGAACGTGTACATCATATCATTCACGAATATTTGGGTATGAGAAAGCTCTGTGCAAAGTGGGTGCCGCGCGAGCTCACTTTTGACCAAAAACAACAACGAGTTGATGATTCGGAGCAGTGTTTGAAGAAGATCAAGCGTAATAAACCCGAGTTTTTGCGTCGATATGTGACAATGGATGAAACATGATTTCACTCCGAAGTCCAATCGACAGTCATCCGAATGGACTGCACTCGATGAATCCACTCCAAAGCGTGGGAAAACGAAACAGTCGGCTGGCAAGGTTATGGCGTCTATATTTTGGGATGCGCTTGGAATAATTTTCATTGACTACCTTGAAAAAGGAAGGACCATCAACAGCGACTATTACATAGCGTTATTGGACCGTTTGAAGGACGAAATCGCCGAAAAACGGCCTCATTTGAAAAAAAAAGTGCTGCTTTCCCAAGACAATGCACCGTGTCACAAGTCAGTGAAAACGATGGCAAAAATCCATGAATTGGGCTTTGAATTGCTTCCTCATCCACCGTATTCTCCAGTTCTGACCCCCAGCGACTATTTCCTGTTCTCAAAAGAATGCTCGCTGGGAACAAATTTTCGTCGAATTGAGAAGTGATCGCCGAAACTGAGGCCTATTTTGAATAAAGGACAAATCGTACTACAGAAATGGTATCGAAAAGTTGGAGGGTCGCTATAATCAGTGTATCACCTTTGAAGGGAATTATATTGAATAAAAGAAAACTAATTTTGCCAAAAAAAATGTGTTTTACTATGGTAGGCCGGGGACTTTTCAATTGACTTGTTATACCAGGGTATTTTTTTAAACAGAAGAGTTCATGAAGTATCTTATAATAGTCTCAAAACGATTTCTCATTCATTATGAAGCTTATTTAAAAATGAAAATTTTAAGACTAATAAATGGAATACATCACTAAACGTGAAAACATTTTTCTAATTCGGACATCGCCATACCCATTTAAGTTGTTTCCTTCTAGGCATCAGCAAGGAGGATGAGGGTAAAATTAAATACCTGAAAGTGCGAAAAAAGAAAAAACCCGAAGACAAATACTACTTTCCAGTCTGTACATCCTGGGAATACGGCTGGACATATGGACAAGAACCAGACCTTAGTTTCCCAGAGCATGGTCGCAAGCAGGCCATGAAACCATCATTCTTCCGGCCGAACGATGTTCAATTGAAGCCCAGAGATCGAATAGACTGAATTGTAAACATGACAAAAGCAATGCGCAATCAAAAACGACTTTTATAAAAAAAAAAAATGAACCGTTTAATTTTAAGATAGCAAGATTTTAAATCTTATTGGTATATCATCAGTAAAAGCAGATTGATCAATAGTAGCATAAAAATAAAACATTTAACTTTCGTTTTTATAGTCACTTCCAGAATGAGGAAAGTCTTGGATACAACACATTTTTACTTAAGAAGTTCAGAGAAAACAAATAGTTTATTCAAAAGAATTTTTAAAGTTAACTTCATCACCAACTAAAACCAAAGTTCTCTCTAGAAATTAAAATAACAGTAATGGCACTTGAGTCAAAGTGGACTAAGCTGCATCAAAAGCACATTTAAACTAATCTAGATAAGAAAAGCAAATTTTGTTAACAATGAATCTAAGACAGAAAGATCATTAGGATATTCAGAGTGCATGTTACCAGTATTCCAGAAATAATCCCAAAGGGAAAGATACAATATGGGTACCTCGATTCCCATGCTTACCTAAAGTAAAGCCAATAATGGTTTCTAGAAATTAAAGTTTAATTTACGAAATGTTAATGAAATTCAAAACAACCCTACTAATATTGTCTCAATAGTTGCAAAACCTTGTTTTAATTAGGAACTAAAAAGTTGAAGAAACTCTATACTACTTCAAAGTTCTAGTTTTTAAGAACCATCCTTTCCCATTTAATAGATTAGCACAATCAAGAATCCCCTTAACATTAACTTTCTAGACATGTTGAGACCTTTTTGGTAGATTTGTAAAAATGAATCTTGTCATATGTATAGTTTCAAGTTTGTTGATTGTTTAATAGTTAGTAAATCTTCAGTAATCAAAGAAAATATCGATCTTAAAACACATCTATAAGCAGCAAATAATACAAGCTTAATTTCTTTGAGATATGCAGATTGATAAAATTCAAAATTTAGCCTAGTACGAGAGATGCCAGGAACTTATGTGGAAAGTGTAGTTATATTCATATATACTGCATTTTATTTACGAATAATCACAAGCTTTCTTTCCAAGAAAAGGAACCACAAGATATAAACAAAAATTTTATTTAATAACTTAACATGTGAAAACAAAAATTATAAATAGTCTGTGAATTTTAGCCTATATACAAAATCCTAAGAGTGAAATGGGCAAGTTGAACATGAATGTACAGTTCCATGACGCAATGAAAAGTAGACTTCGAAGTTCATTTTTAACAATCTATTTCCTAAATTAAAAAAATAGTTTTTATAATTCATCTTTAAAGTCTTCATCTTCTGACTGCGTGGGAGGAGGAGCACCACCATCACCATATAATTTAGAAACAATTGGAGTGACAATATCTTCAACTTCTTTCTTTTGTGCCTTTAGTTCTTCAGCATCAGCATCAGGATTGTTTTCCATCCATTTGATCTTTTCCTCCAAGGCTTCCTCTACCTTCTCTTTATCAGCATCACTCAATTTTCCACCCATCTTTTCTTTGTCACCAATTTGGTTTTTCAAGGAGTAGACATACGATTCCAATTCGTTTTTGGCCTCAACCTTTTCTTTAATCTTTTTATCATCCTCTGCAAATTGCTCGGCATCTTTTATCATCTTTTCAATCTGTTCTGGAGTCAACCTGTTGTGATCATTAGTAATTGTAATCTTTTCTTTGTTTCCTGTTCCCTTATCCTCAGCAGATACCTTGAGAATACCATTGACATCAATTTCAAAGGTTACTTCAATTTGAGGGACACCTCTTGGTGCAGGTGGAATACCAGTCAAATCAAACGAACCCAAGATATGGTTATCTTTTGTCATTGGTCTTTCTCCTTCATATACCTAAAAACAAAATATAGTTATACTTTTAAGTAACTAGAATTCTAAAAAACATCCATTTTAATTTTATCTAAAATATTAATTTAATGAGGATAGAGTTTTGTTCCAGACAGTTTGATTTCTTTTCCATACTTGTCGAGATTCATGATGTATTGTAATTGTATATTAAACATTAACATTCAGTTTGAATAACATGTTCATGCCAATACTGAAACGACTCTTTCATGGTATCTACTAGCACAATACTTTCCGTTTATTGGCAATACCAAACAAAAATGAAGCTTTATTATAATGATAATCCTTGCACTTTTTATATGGTTCAATATATTGTGTCCAGACCAAAACAATCTGTACAGCAAATATATTGTGATCAACTTTAACCTCAGAGATAATTGTCATATTTATAATAAAATTGAAATCAATTTTCCCCAATTAAAGTTAAATCTTGTAATTAAACAACATGGAAGTTTTAAATGCTAAAATATATACCACCTGACGAAACATCCGAGTGCGAACCAGCATGAATGTGTTAAATATATTATGGAATGAATGCTAGACATTTCAGTGACAAGAGCTGAAACATGTTATTGCAAAGGCTAATATTTTTACTAGACTAACATTTAAGTTTAAATTAGATTTTTGAAATTTCTATATTTAGTTCCAAATCATAAATTCTCATAAGATCAAGTCTATTTAAAAAGATACTTTTATTATAATGTTAATTTTACTATATTGTATATTTATAAAACTCCAAGTTGATAAATATTTTAGAATCTATTAACTATAAGAATTAAAGGGTAATAATCAAGAATATTTATTAAATAAATGCTTACCTTAATAGTAACTGTATTCTGATTGTCAGAGGCAGTAGAGAAAATTTGAGCTTTTTTGGTAGGAATGACAGAGTTCCTTGGGATTAACTTGGTCATCACTCCACCAACAGTTTCGATACCAAGAGTAAGAGGGTTGACATCAAGGAGTACCAATTCACCTAACAAGTTAAAATTTAAGAATCATAAACCAATATATCAAGGTTAAATTTTGATACAACATTTAATTTCTTAAGAACTAAAGAGGAGTTTAAGAATTGACGTATATAATCTTTTATAATATAGTATAAATATTTATTAAAAACAAGATTCCCCCATTGATTGACAACACAAAATAAATTAAACTTCTGCTTAAATCATTTGTTCATTCTATCTATAAATATATAATTGATTTTTTCAAAAAAAACCCCCCCCCCCAACAAACTGATTAAAAATCTATACACTGGATCAAAAATTTTAAAAAATGAGTCTTACCAGTATCTTCATCACCACTAAGCACTCCAGCTTGAACAGCAGCACCATAAGCAACAGCCTCATCAGGATTAATGCCTCGTGTTGGCTCCTTACCATTGAAGAATTCTTTGACCAATTGCTGGATTTTGGGAATACGTGTGGAGCCACCAACAAGAACAATTTCATGGATGTCTTTTTTCTGAAGATCACCATCTTCCAATACTTTCTGCACAGGTTTCATGGTTGATCTGAAGAGATCCTGAAAGATAAAAAGTATTAGAAGTTAGATCTCGTAATCCAAAATAATCTTATAAGTAGACTGATGAATTATAAATGACAGTTACATAAGGGACAATGTACATCTTTAAAATTGCCAACTTGCATCTTAAGAGAAGGACAACACACGAGCTAGCATCTTAAACTTCCACACATGCTAATTAGAAGAGTCCGATTTAACTGCAACCTAATCTACAAGATAGGTTCAGATCTAGTCTTTATTATCCCTCTCCTTAATCAAGAGTTACTAAATGATACAATAACACTTTTCTTATTCTGAGTCCAAAAATTCCATGGAAAGAGTTGATCTTCATTTCAGTTCAGCGTTGTTCATGCTTCCTAGCATACATTTCAACATCAGTCTTTATTCATTAGTTTACCAGTCAGTTCAGTATATATCATTGTTATAAGAATAAAAGTATGTATACTTTAAGTACTATTACCTTATCTTAATTTCCCGATGGCTGAACCGTATTGTCACACATCAACAGAACTAAGCATGCCACAATTATCTGCTTTACAGCCTAGAATTCTAGCACTTTGCTACAGAAGAGAAGCTTAAATTATCGCTTAAATGAGTAAACAATTCATGGGTAACCTTTTCCCCCCCCCCCATGATGCAAGAGCCAAATATCTATATCAAACCATAATTCTATAATTTAAATTTTACCAATCAACCGAAAAACCTCCAGTTAATATTTATGCAATATATATACACACACACACAATATCTTCAATATTTTACGATAAAATACACGTTTTAATCTGCCTAGGAAAATACCAAGTACATAAACTAAAGCTTGCCAATAATTACAAATTAAAAGTTTACCATGTTAAGCTCTTCAAATTTAGCCCTGGTTAAAGTTTCACTGAAGTCTTCACCCTTATAGAAAGATTCAATTTCAATTCTAGCTTGATGAGCAGTAGACAAGGTCCTCTTTGCTTTCTCAACTTCACGTCTCAATTTCTGAACAGCCCTATTGTCTCCCCTGATATCATGGCCAGTCTTCTTTTTGTAAATCTTGATGAAATGTTCCATTACTCGTTGATCAAAATCTTCACCACCTGCATAGACATTAATTCATTTAATTACTTAAAACAAATATTCAGATTTTAAGTTATTGAAATCAATCTAGAAGATAAATTTTTAATCCAAGAGAATCTGATGATAATAGTCTAAATAAAATAATTTTTAGAAGGTTAAGAAAATTTAAAGCCTTTACTCAGCTACTCAAATATACATTCAAGAAGATATAATTTAGGCCAGAGAAATTCACATATTTTTTAATATTTAAAGAGCTTTTAATGTCAAAACTGAATGCAATTTCATAATTAAAATTTCTAGATTTTTACTAACTACTAAAATATACAAGATAAATTTTTCTATTAAGCCTTTGACTAGTTGTATTTTTTAGAGCAGATAAATTATACATTTAAAAATACATTAATAAAATCAATATGCTTACCAAGATGGGTATCACCATTGGTAGCCACTACTTCAAAGACTCCATTATCAATAGTAAGGAGAGATACATCAAAGGTTCCACCACCCAAATCAAAGACCAGAATATTCTTTTCTCCTTCCTTTTTATCAAGACCATAAGCAATAGCAGCTGCAGTAGGCTCATTGATGATTCTCATAACATTAAGTCCTGCAATAGTACCAGCATCTTTGGTGGCTTGTCGCTGAGCATCATTGAAATAAGCTGGAACAGTGACAACAGCATTCTTAATCTTCTTTCCAAGATAAGCTTCAGCAGTTTCCTTCATTTTTATCAAGACCATAGCAGAAATTTCTTCAGGAGCAAAGGTTTTTTCACCATCTTTGGTGTTAACCCTGATATGAGGTTTACTATTCTTTTCAACAACCTAAAAAAAAAATTTAATTCATCTTAAACTATTCCAAGACATGTAAAAATAAGATCTATAAAGAACCCATCTTAATACCTTAATTTTTAAAATATTACAGACTAGAGTCCCTATTTATAGACAAAGCTTAATATTTCAGAGCATTCAATAAGTAGTACTCTATTCAATATTAAACTTTTTTTTGTTCAAGTCTCAAAACCTAGAATAGTTACCAAGTAAGGGTAGTTTTTAACTAGTCTTTCCACGTTTCACTTGTTACTTTTGATAAGTTTATAGTTTTAGATAGAGAATCAATCTTAAGATTACGAAATCCCCCCTTCCCAATCTTTCAATATAAGCATACTTTAGATAATATTATCGGACATTAAAAGGCCAGCAAAACATCAGATGAGAAAATACAAGATTGCATTTCTCATTTGAAGTCTTACTGGCCTGCTAATACCATCTTTAATACTTTGAGCATACTTTTAGTTTAGTTTTTCATTAACATTGCACTAGAAGCAACAAGAGGGCTACTGGCGACGGACCTCTAATTTTGAGCCACGGTGAAGCGATGAGGACAATACCCGAGCTGGCATCCCCTTTCTCCCAACACCCACACTACACCCATGGGAGGACTTGGTGTCCCGACAGATTTAACGTGCACTAGCCCTGGCTACACGGTGGGTCTTTGGTAGCCAAGGATCAAACCCGCGACCAAACGAAAACCGCCGGCCATGAATCCAGAACTTTGACCACCAGGCTACCGCGGCCACGAGCATACTTTCAACCAGTAAAAGTCAAATAATTTTTATTATAATTATGTAAAACTAAGTTAATTTTTTTATTGTAATGTAACAATTGTACATTATAATAAAAAATTAACTGAAAAATAACTTTATGACAATTCTGTAACAAAGCTTCAGTTTACTTAAAACTATTCAAGGATAATTAAAAAAATTTCACGATGGTTTACTTTTCAACGAGTGCTAGTTTTTGTCCAAGTCTATTTTTGCAACAGCATTTTGTCAATTCTTTTACCTTCTTATTGCTCAATGCATTTAATAATAATTTCTAGAACCCAAATGAAGCCATATTACAAAATTCAGTGCTAAACTGTTTTGTACTAAAGGTAATCTAGTGAATGATTGAAATTTAATGAGACAAGAGCTCTATACAGTCACATCAAACAAGATGCATCTAATCTGGATGCAAGAAAAAGATGCAATCGGCAAGAGATAAGATATAATATAGAGAAAGAGGTTATTCCAAAGGTACGTCATCTTTATTTTACCAAGACTGTACCCTTCTATATGGGGAAAAAAAAAAAATCACCAACAAGTAATGCTCGTATTTATCTGAAGGATAATCAAATTTTATCAATTATAAAAAGCCTGAGTATTTGCACAACTGTTACAAAACTCGGCAATATTAGTGCAAGATGTGGTTTTCTAAATCAGCAACTTTTTTTATATTTCATATTAGATAGGAACATTACAACAAGTACAATCTTCAAAAGAAGTAAAATTCAGGTACAAGATATAAGATAAACTTTACAAGTTAGTATACATGCTTTCAATACTAATACAGTAAAGTTTTATATTTTAATATCCAATTTTATAAAAACTCATTTAAGTACCTTGAAAGGAAAATACTTTATATCCTTTTGAACAGTCTGGTCTGACCATTCTCTTCCAATGAGACGTTTAGCATCAAAGACTGTATTTTCAGGATTGGAAGTCAGTTGATTCTTAGCTGCATCTCCAATCAATCTTTCTCCTTCAGCTGTGAAAGCAACATACGATGGAGTGATTCGGTTACCCTGGTCATTGGCAATTATTTCTACTCTTCCATTTTTGAACACACCAACACTGAAATGAAATATATCCAAGACTTAAAATACATTTCACCAAAACTCTAATCGAATAAAATCTTGGAATAGACAAAATTATATATTCTAGTAGTACAAGTCAAGCCCTTAATGCAATAGTTGCAGACAAAAAGAGATCTATTCATAAATATATATTCATAAAAACTTACTATGAAAATACTTGTCTTTAATATTATAAATACACACAAAAGACATGCATTAGAAAAAACTATATACATTACAATAAAAGTTATTTAATTTAACAGGACAGCTGTAAAAGTAAATAAATATTGCAAGATTCTTTTACATTAAGATACTAGTTCTTATCTAATCAATGAAAATTAACCATTCAACAGGCCTGAAACAGCTTTAAAAAAAAAAATAGAAGCTCTAGATAACCTTACCATTTAGCAAATTCAAATAACCAAGTTTAGTTTAAAATCTCTTCCCATTTTATTAAATACAAAACCCAGTCACAATCAAGAGAATACTAGAAGAATGAAAAGCAGCTTCCACTTACCATGAATATGTTGTTCCCAAATCAATTCCAATTACTGTTCCAAGACTTTCCTTATCTTCACTCTTTGAAGAAACCAACGTTATCACAAGCAGCAATGATGCTGCTAACCTCAAAGCAATCTTCATATTTTTTCTAAAATAGAAATGCCAGTGTTAGTATAACTTTCACCAATTGAAATTCTATCAAATATCAACTTCCAATTAAATTGACACGATTCATAGTGACATTTGATTCAATCTAAAATTAAACGCCGAATAAACGCATAAGGATTTAACTAGTTTCAAAAGGTACCATAGAAAACAAACTTTATAGTCTTACGGATACCAGAATCAAACTAAATGGAAGATCATACATAAGATCTTATTAATCAAATTAATTCACACCTTAAATTATTTGACAACAGGAATCAATTCGAGCTAAAACCAACATTTTTGAAATCGTAACTTACCAGTTATCCTAATTGTCTTCTAGATGAAATAATAATAAAAAGCTTGCAATAAAGAACTTTGTATGAAGTATCAATTGAGAAAATCAATTATAAATTTTCTTACAGCGTAGGAACTACACTCTTGATCAACTTTTTAAAATTCACACGTATGTCATACAACTAGCAAGGTGCCGGGACAAAAAGGTTTATTAAAAGGCAAAAACCGGCGTGGCGAAATTTGATTGGCTGAGGTCAACCAATTCGGCTTCCGTTTATTGGTTGGATTACGTAGAGAATTCCCGAAGCTTGTAGAGCTGACGTGTATTTCTCCTCTCGGGCTTCTTCTCGCCAAACAAGGCGAATGAAGTAGTAGGAGTCCTAAAAAATGAATTTTATCGCCAACTTAAGCAAATTTTCTTAAAAAACCCTTCGAAATTTTAACATTCAATTAAAATTGAAGAAACACTTTTTTTTAAAAAAAAGCACGAGAGCAAAAATCTTAAAATATTGCCATTGAAGCAAATGTTATTTAATTCTGATGAACATTTAAAAAAAAAATGATTTTTTTTTTAAATTTTAAAAATGTTTCCGAAATTTTTAAAAGATTAATGTTTTTTATATATCAGAATAATTTAATTTTTAAAAATATATTACATGGACCATGACTGAATAAAATAAATGCATATTTTTAATGAAACAATTTAATATAAATGTATGCGTTTGTATTATTATCTGAATGTTTTTAAGAAAACATCGAAAAGAAATAAAATTGTTTGACAAACGGAATGCCACGACCATATCTGGAAAATTAAAATGAGTTGAATGATAAATATTAATATTTTAGGATTTTAATTAGCCACCCAAGAGTCTATTGTTTTAATTGGATCATTTTTTGAGTACCAGATCACTTTTTAATTTTTTATCGTTTGCTTTAATTTTAATTACATTCGGCTTAAATATATTCAATTTAATAATTTATCGTTTCCTTTAATTTTAATATCGGAAAAGTTTACTATTGTCCATTCCTCGATATCTCACCGTTTAATTTAATTCTTATATTTAATTGAGTAATTTAATAATAATTATTAAAAAAAGGTGCACTTTGGTGGCTAAACCTGTTCTTTGCAAAACTTTGCATTGAACTTTTTTTTTTCTTACCTTTTATTTATATATTATTATTTTTGTGATAGTAATTTTGCCTTAATTTTTTTCTTTCAAAAATACGATTGCATACTATCTAAATATTTTTATTAAGAGAGATAGATAATTTTTTCAAACAAATTATTTTAAATCATTTACGCAGCTTTAAATGTCTCCATAACATTAAAAAATTGAAAATCAGTTAGATCTTTCATTTCCTTTTCGTATAATAAACATTAATTTGCAGTAATATTAACTAGAAGAAATAGACAAAGAGCGTGATATATATCAGAATTTTAAATACATGTCATATTTTGAAAGTTGGAGCAATCAAGTACAGAAGAACAATCATGCAGAGTTTCTAATCAATAAGATCCAATCTAAGAAATTATCATTGAGATAGCTGAGATGTCTTCAACAACAATAAATAAATATAAGCAAATAAATGAATAAATGAAATAAAATAAATCAAATCTAGCTTTTATTTAAAGATAGACTGAAATATATTAACATAATTTTTAATATAAAATGATACATAATTTATAAAAGCTTGAGGTACTTAACACTAAGATAATTATCCATAAATTAAGTATCATAACATACTTATATATGAGATTAAATGAAGTATTAGCGCCTTAAGCTTTAATAAGTTATATATTATTTTACATTCAAAAAAGTATTTTTATACCTTTTAGTACATCTATAAATAAAAGCTTGATTTACTAAGATTTTTTATTTATATTTATTTAATTCTTTTTGTCTGAAAATTTAAAAACTAAAAAATCAATTACATGAGCTATAGTTATGTGTGTGCAAAATCTCAACTCAATTGGACATTGTTAAGTGCAGGACAAGGGCCTCTCGCCCCTTCCTCTTCCTCTAAGTCCGTCATTGTTTAATTATACCAAAATATTGAATAGACATTGGAATTGTACGTGTATGTAAAATTTCATCTCGATCAAAAGATAGTTAGTGGGTTAAAATTCGAGTCCAAATTTTGTACCGAAAAGACACGCTTTTAACTTAGCAAGTTAAGTAAAAAAGGAGCTTATTTTACACAAAATTTAAATAACCCTCACATCTTTATATTAAAAAAATGGAAGCAAAATTCTATTTAGATATATGTATTTTTATGTAAATACTTAAGAAAAGAAAATCTTTTATATATATATATATATATATATATATATATATATATGATTTTCATTCATAATATAATAATAATATAATTATGATCATTCATAAATAATTTCAAAATTTGAGTTTAATAAAATTTTTAACGCATATAATTCAAATTTCCTTTAATTTTTATTAAAAAAAATTATGCAACATGTAAAATTCATGAGTCTTTATTTAGAAAAGAAAATTTACTCCACTGAGCAGAAAATAATCGCATTTTATAACGCGGATGAAACTGATTTTAAAACGTTTTTCTGAATTTCACTTGGTGTGTGTGTGAGTGTGTGTGTCATCAAATTTCCGATCGTTAATTTAACCAACTTCCCATCAAGCTAGAGCTTTGAAATTTTGGGAATCGTTCGTACTCGCCTAACAATGCAATATTTATACGTTTGCGACAAGTTTTAACTAATATTTCAATAATTTTAATAAGTCAAAATATTCTTTCCTCTCAGCGCTTATAGGATTGAGGAAAAAATTTCTTTCCCCCTCTGGGAACACCGGGCACTCCCCACGCCACATGAGGTATCTTAAAAACTTTGTACTCACAAAGGGGAGATACTATCTCCCCTTTACTATCTCCGAGATAGTAAGGGTTGCTGAATTTTAGTCAGTAATCATTCGCAAGAAAGAAATATTCCAATATTTGGCGCCGTGTCTTATCACAATAATTTTTTCTGAATTCTGGTTCCCATTTTTTTAATAGAATGACTTACAAACTTTCAAATGCATGTTTTGATTTTATGAGTATTATGAATTTTTTAATACGCTCACAAATGTCTCTTTTTAAGTAAATTTTAAAGTTAAAAATAACTAACAGTTTTAACTAATATTTCAATAATTTTCTTTAATAAACTTTGCCACCATATAAAAACGTTGTTTTTAAAAACGTTGGTTTTTAAATCGAATAATTGAAGAAAGTTTACCAGAATCCTAAAAAGTCGTATTTTGAGGAAAACATAAATGCAGGTATTTTTCTCTCCGGCGTGGCACGATTGTTTATAATTTTAAGGTTTAATTTCCTACTGTGGTATTTTTCACACTCTCATTAATAATATATCTATGGAGTCAATCAAGCGCATTTTATTTTTTTGTTGTAAATTTCTTAAAAATACAAATTTGAAAGCATTTGTACGTATCAGTTCTTAAATGCGTGGTTTCCATCTTTTATAGTACTAAACCCATCGAAAAGAAATTTTTCCGGCGCCACATAACGTTTTGCTTTTTAGTGATTTAATGTATTTTATTTATGATTTTATAGACATTGATGATTTTATTGATGATTTATTGGCGATTTTATGTGATTTTATGTATTTTTTAATAATTTTATATGACTTAATGTATTTTATATATTGATAACTGATTTAGGATTTTATGTGATTTAATGTATTTTATTGACGATTTTAAGATTTTATTAGTGTTTATTGATTTTATATGACTTAATGTATTTTATATGACTTAATGTATTTTGTATGACTTAATGTATTTTGTATATTGATAACTGATTTAGGATTTTATGTGATTTAATGTATTTTATTGACGATTTTAAGATTTTATCAGAGTTTATTGATTTTATATGACTTAATGTATTTTATATATTGATAACTGATTTATGATTTTACGTGATTTAATGTATTTTATTGACGATTTTATTAGTGTTTATTGATTTTATATGACTTGATGTATTTTATACCACTTAATATATTTTATATGGCTTAATGTGTTTTATATGACTTAATGTATTTTATATATTGATAACTGATTTATGATTTTATGAGATTTAATATATTTTATTGACAATTTTAAGATTTTATTTGTGTTTACTGATTTTATATGATTTAAAGAATGTTATTTATGATTTTATTGATGATTTTATGCAATTTGATAAATTTTATTGATGATTTTATGTAATTTGATAAATTTTATTGATGATTTTATGTGATTTTCTAAATTTTATTTTTAATTTTATTGATGCTTTAATTATGGTTTTATGAATTTATTGATGCTTTAATTATGATTTTCTGAATTTATTGATGATATATTTTTGACTCTATGTGATTCAATGCATTTTTTAAGATTTTATTGGATTTTTTGTGATTTAATGTATTTCGTATATGATTTTATTGATGATTGATGGTTTTACGCGAGTTATTGTATTTTATTGATGATTTCTTGGTAGTTTTATGTGATTTAATGTATTATGGCACCTAATCAGTTGGAAAACGCTCCCTTAAATGGTTTATATTTCAAGTTTAGGCTAATAGATTCTCCGCTTTACAGAGAATCAAAAACCAGTGAACATTTCATAGTAACCTATTCAAAATACAAACTACGAAGCAATATTTTGAAAACTTTTATTTCACAACGAATTGAATAGTCTTGCCCTTCAATAGAGCATATTCAAAAAGTTGAAGAATTTTTAATCTCAACTCCCATATTCTGATTTTTACAATTTCCGTCAAAGTTACTAGCTTAATTTAATTTGCTATATTGATATGTTTTTATTTTTCTCAACTTCAAAATTTTTACTCGAATTTTAACTCACTTTCTATCATCATCCGATCGAGTTGAAATTTAGCATACTCGTATAACTTTGATGACAATGCAGTACTATAGTATACTTAAGTTGTGACGGATTCGGGATAAGCGGGGGAGGGGGGGGAGCTGGAGGCTCTAGCATCGCACTTGACAATGTCCTATTGAGTTGAAATTTTGCACACATGTCTAGTTTACGTAATTGCTTTTTAGTAATGAATTTTCAGATTAGAAAGAATTAAATAAATATAAGAATTTTTTTTTAATCAAGCCTTATTTAAAGATAAACTAAAAGATATAGAAATATATTTTAAAAGCAAAATAATATGTAATTTATAAAAGCTTAGGCGATGTTAATACTTCTTTTGTTCTCATATTTAAGTGAGTAGCTATGGTAATTTATCGGTAATTGCCTAGGTATCTTAGTTAAGTGCCTCAAGAGTTTATAAATAATATACTATTTTACATTAAAAAAAAAATGTTTCTATATATTTTAGTATATTGTTAAATAAGAGCTCGATTAAATTTTTTTACTTATATTTATTTAATTTAAATACTTAAAATTTACTTGAAGCAGAAGACAAGGACCAGGTTCCCAAATTTTTAATGCCAAGAGCAGTTGAGCTAAATTAAAATCATGCTACAGATTGTTTTAATTTTATTATTTATACATTGAAGTTTCTTCTTGTGAATTAAATGTATTTACTAGTCAGTATGATTTAGAATAATAATTATAATTTACGCATTATCATTATCACTTAGGTTCTATTATCGTCTGATATTTTTTAATCGTATGATACGTAACTGACTTTATCTCCATATATTGTACACATATAAATATTATACATCTGTTTAAAGAATACGGTCAATCGGAAAGAAAATCTATACACATCAAGACACTGCAAAAGAAGATCGAATGAGTTTTCTTCAAATCAACAAATGGAGAATTTAAATGGGGCCGATCCATTTGATGTCCCGATCCTGTGATAAATTCGATTACAGCCAATGGGATCCATCCACCAACAGTCAAGATCAAATGATAACTTTGAATACAACCAGTATGGGGCAACTTCTACAGTGGAGTCCTTTGGAGATGGATCATCCTTATTTCTCTTTTCACCAAAGTCAACCGACATCTTCCCTCCTCGAGGTAGCAAAACCATCCCCCAAAGTAGTGGAAAAACATGTTTACCGAAATAATGACCCAGGACGTGAACACTAGTTGGAAGCACAGCCTAAAATTGTTGGTTATATATATTCCCTACACAAAAACTTGCTTCTTTGTGTCTAAGGCACCCACATAAATCACGACAAGCGACATACCTGCATGCTCAAAACAGACCCGCCATATCAACTAGATTTACCCGACATTCATTACAACAGGGAAAGGATGTATACCAGTTGTAGTCTAATTACCATTCAGAACATTCCTCTTTGCATCATAACCACGATACTGCAGGGGTGGTCTCTTCAACAATGACGGCATAAGTTAAAAACGCCTTAAGAACGATTCCAAGAGTTTGGTTGTTGAAAATGCAGTAAAACAAGATTAAACCGACAGATCGAGGGTTTGAATCGCCCGTCACTCAAGGTCAACCGACATCTCCGCCAAGGGGTGAAAAACCATCCTCCACAGTGGCTAAGTGGAAACATTACTTACTAAAACTTCCTATTATTTTTACATTTATTTCTTACCGTATCTGTATATATATATATATATATTGAAAAATTTGAAGAAAAAATTGAATCTAAAGAGCTGCAATGATATGAAGATAATTATAATTTCTTAAGAAATTCCGATAATCGGGACTGTTGGAATTTCGTATAACCTTTAGGTTTGCAATTATATTAAGCAATTTATTTGCATAGAACAGTTAAACTGAATCTGGTTTAATTGAATGAAATTAACCAGACTTGATGTAATTGTTTGTTGTATTAATACATCAATTAGGATAGTTTACATTATATCTAACTTCTAATTTTCACAGCGGAATTCTTTTGAACTACAATTTAGCTTGTACGTGTCAAACACGTTTCCAAAGCATATTACCCGATTTTGAACTCTGCGTAGGAACACGCCAATTCAACTTGAATATGAGTCATCTGAAATGAACTAGAATACACTCTAAAACGTACATTTTTTCCCCTTAAGATATCGCATTCCATTTTCAATTTTTATTTATTTATTTAAATTTCATTCATTACATTAAACAATGAAGTTTATTTAATTGAATAACATACAGATTAAGCGGTGGGTGCATTATTATTTTATTCATGACAATCGAAATTAGGGGATAAATTTTTTTTTTCACTCATTAAACGAGAATTCAGTTTAAAGAAAATTAATCCCTTATAAAAATTCTAGCATTTTTTTTTGCACGAATGCTAATTATATTTAAATTTTATATCGTAATTTATAATTTCTCATTCATTTCACTCTATGTTCTTTCAAAGGAGATCATATTTTATAGCGTTATAAATTCTGAACACTAGACGATAAATAAAAACTTCCTTTTTAAACTTTAATAATTACCACTAAAAGTGGGAAAATGATCGTTAGGTCTCTTTTCACGGGAAAAAAGTATTATTAAATATTCGTGTATAAATTAATATAATATTTATGTAACACAAATGTTTAATGGACAGCCCTATAAAGCATAGATTTATACTCAATGAAAACAAATCTTCCAAAATTTTAAAAAAGTTCGCACAAATTATAAAATAAATCATTTTCTTTCTGAGCTGAAAGTTATTTAAACAATTCATTTTATTTAAAAATGGTTACCTATATTTTTGAAATAATTTTTAGATGAGAGAAAAATGGATTAAAAAAGGTGTAGAAATGTTCTTTAAACATTTGAATAATCTTTTTCAAAACATTTTAAAAAGTCGAATTCGACAATTAGAGTTCTCGGGAAAATATAGGATATTATCGTAGCGAACTCGCTTGGAACCTGTTCGAAAGTCGCAGAAGAATAAAAAAAATTCAAAAATTGTCTTTATTGGGTCAAGGTAACGCGACAACTAAAAGGTAGTTATCGGTAAAGGAAATAAAAAAAAAAAAAAAAAAATCAACCATAATTTTAAAAAAAGTGACAGAGAGAGAGTGTTTTATCAAACAAAGAGTAGGAGAAAATTTCAAATAACTTTTTATAAACTTATTTATCTCAAGTACTTTTGAGATCATAAGCATAAATTTTAATTCTTTTAAATGTATTAATATGATTTTTTTTGTTTCTCTATGTGTTAGTTATATTTTTTTAAGTGTTGAATTTGTTTTTTCCGATCGAATAATTTTGTACGCTTTTATTTAACTTCTGTCACGTTCATATAAAGATTAAAATTTTTAAAAGGTTTTCACACATTCTTTATCGGTCTTAATTTTTATTCAATTTTCACCCTTCAAGAGAGAGAAAGAGAGAGTATTATATTGTAAGGAATTTTGTTATCAAAGGGAAGAGATATGATAAGATCCATTAGATGCATTAAGTCGGTGACATTTCTCGGAAGATGTAGTTGATAGAAATGTTCGGTGAAAAATTAATTACAAGATTTCATAATAGTAACAAGAAGAAATTATAAAATATATAACAAACTAAAAAAGCAGAAACTAATTATTAATAAATATAAGCTATTTAAAAAAAAAACGTGTTTGTACAAATATACATATTAAAAAGTAGAAAATGTTAAATAAAAAAAAAATCGAAAAGTCAAAACAAAAATCAGAAGAGCGTAAATCTGTGAAAGAAGTTCTTAAATTAAACTGGTGTTCTAAAATATTCATGATATTAACGAATGCTTATGAATTTTTTTTCTTACATCACTCAATGGGGCTTCGTTTCCTTATCGTTTTGTTTTCAATATCGTCACATTTTTACTCGTACCTGATGTTAAACAATTTTCTTTCTTTTACGAAACTTATCGCAGCCTGGTTTTCTAGTCGTATTAATTTCAGTACATCACATTTTAAAATTTTGGTTTTAGCTTAGGAATTTTCTTTTGTATTGTTACCATTTTAGCTTAGTTTCATTGTAATGTAGAGTTTTTTCATACTTTTACGATTTTTGTTTTAACTCCAAGATTTTCGATAAGAAATAAAATTATTTTCTGCTTTTTAATACATTAATGTAGGTACTTTTTTAAAGAAAATATTTTATTAAAACTTTTAAAAAGTAACATCTTATTTGAACAACTTTACTGACTTTTGATAACGAACCTATTAATTTCTATCTACGGTCGGTTGACGAAGACGACAACTATGAGTTTGTTCCTAACTTACCAAATGTCTACATCCGCCATTGAGGAGTGTTAGTCATTTTTTTAATGTGCTGCAAGTACCATTATTATACGCGATGATTTGATGGAATTAGGACTCGAATCTCTCAACACAAGTGTACAGTTAAAAACGACATTGTCTGCGGAAATGCGAAATAAGGTTCGTTTTCTATTCTCGTTCTTCCCTTCCTTCCTTCCTTTAATCGTACGAAATAGTTTCTTAGATTATTGCTGTCAGCTATTATTCCTTACTGTTAATAAATCAACTTCTGCTCTTTAATTAAAAAATCTGAATGATTTTTTTTAAAAAATCCCCCTTTCTCTCTTTTGAAAAATGTGATAACTTTAATTGCGATTCAGTATCCATTAGATTGAGAAAAATAAAATTTTTACATTTCCTCCGTTTGAAATGTTTTTTAATTATCGAGTGATAACGATAAAGAATAGTAGTGCTTAAATACTAATGTACTTTTCATTTTAAAAATCTACCAGAAGCAAACAAGCTTTCAAAAGCGATGAAATGGCTTTGCAACAAATTCTATTTAAAAAAAATTTTAAAAATTAGTTTGATACCAAATATCACAAAAATTAATAGTAATAAATCCTGTCATTTTAGGATATGATCAGTCTTATTATACGAGGGTGATTCAAAAAGTACATGTGTTTGAAGACAGGCGGCGTTGCTAAGGCAAGTGGTGTAATTATTGTGTGCTGCCAGTTAACCATCGTGTGTTGAAACCATT
Source organism: Nephila pilipes (assembly GCA_019974015.1). Taxonomy (NCBI): domain Eukaryota; kingdom Metazoa; phylum Arthropoda; class Arachnida; order Araneae; family Nephilidae; genus Nephila; species Nephila pilipes. Next base: position 330,945 of record BMAW01059320.1, on the reverse strand, counting down.
TTATATGTGCAACGGATTCATTGGTCAGTTTTGATTTGGTAGCCATTTGCTGAGTTATCAAACTTTGATTATTGCCACGTCGAGTTGTCGTAGTAATTGCACGTCGAATTGTCACCATCGAATGAGGCCTGGATTCATTATGATATATTTAAAAACAAGCTACAACTCAAACAGTGGGTTACTTCTGACGAAGACGGACGGACAAATTGTGGTGATAATTTGCAGGATACTCATCGTCTGCTTAGACAAAGGAATAACGATCAATACTACACAAAATCTCTCTATTCCCTATTTCTATTCCAACATAACTTTTTTATTACTCTTCTTCTTTATTACCTCACTTCTAATTCCTAACATAGGTGCTTTTTGAACCACTTTCGTATATAGACACATGTAAATGTAAAAATCATCCAATAAAAATTGTTTGCTTGTGTTGAATTTCTGTAACGCTGAATTTAGGTCTTTACAATCTGATCTTTTGTAAAAACTGAATAAATTTTATATTGCATTTAAAAAAAAAAACTTCAAACGCTTCTAAAATCAGTTTTTGGTACACATGTTCATGTATATTTAGAAAAAATGATCCCCTTTTTCTATTTACTAAAAATATTTCAGCTTGCACAAAATTGAGAATTATTCTTTCAAAATTTATTTCAATAATTGCTCTTAGAGATCGAAAATATTTTTATAGAAATAATTAACTACATAGAAAAATTTATAATTGAAAAACGTGCCTTTTTTTTAGCAAAATACTTTTTCGTTTGCAAGGAATTTAAGTAATAATAATAATAATAATAACGAATACAAATTTCATTGTTTTATTTTCAATTTTTTCGTAATATTTTTGTAAAATTAAAAATAATAAACAAGCGATTCACAATTATTTGGATGAAATGTATGACATATTCGTTGCTGAGTTAAATATTACGAAGTTTTTTTTTTTTTTTTTTCATAATTTCTCTTTCGGTATTGTATACAATAATGATTGTTTCATATAATTCATTTATTTTATTTACAAGAAACATACAAAAAAAAAAAAAAAAAAAAAAAAACCCTATAGTGTTTTTATCATTTGTATCAAAAATTAAATTTCATTTTTAAACTTTTAACAAAGTGAAATCATCAAGTGGAACGGGAGCAGTCTTGCACACAACAAATACGAAACGTTTGGGAGGGGGGGAAAGACTGGGAGCGGAGCACTTAGTGAAACGGAAGTACCTTTCTGACGAAACACATTTCAAATTGAAACAGGTATACATTTTCCGGTTTGCTCATATTGGCGACATGGGAATTTTCGCCAGTTTAAAATACAGCAACCCTATTATTATTATATCGTCTTTGCGTTGAACATTGTCCTACATCCGCATTCGAGTTCTTTCTAAGAGTATTTATTGCATAACTGCGCATGCGCAGTATAATTTTTATCATTATCTTTAAAAAATTAATTAATATTTGAAAATGGATATGAATTAAAATTGAAATTATTTCCAATAAAATATATTCCATTGTATTACTGCCGAAAATTTTTCATCATAAAATAAAATAATGTTCATTTTCAAGCTTGCGTATTAGTGCAATAAACACTGTACCGAATAAATCGGTATGAGTGACCCGCAACGTGTTTTGAGAAATCTATTCACAAAGACTGATAGATAGTAGCTGATGCAAAGAGTGACGGTTTTGTCGTCATGCATTTTATTGTTTACGGTAAATGGAACTGTCAAATTTTGTTGATCCACAATGATAATTTGGATTTGTCAAGTTTTATTTCGTATTTTAAATATTTATTCTTTCTTAAAATAATGAAAGTTTCACGTGGAATAATTTCATTTGATTGTAAAAAAAAAAAAAAAAAAAAAGTAGTTTTTTTTATTATACCGTTAAATTATTCATTTTACGATTGTGTTAATAGGAAAAACGTCATGGACCAGTTTTTCAATGTCAGTTTTTTTTCGGTGACTCATTGTTAAAGCTAAGAATTAATTTAAAATTGCGTTTCGGAATTAGTAAACGATACTTTAGGCTTTCATTTTTGGAGAAAAAAGTGTTCTTTTTACCCCTTAATACTGTGAAAATATATGAGCAGCAGAATAAAGTTTTTATGATCATGCCTGCTGATGATTTAAATCAGCTTTTTGAAAGAAATTTGAGAATAATTAAAACGCTTTTATCTTTTAGTATTATTAATAGTTCTTTTTTTTTTTTTTTTTTTTTTTTTAAAGAAGAAAAAGCAATTTTGATTAATGAAACTTTGTAAATCAAATGCTTACAAGTTTTTACTATTTTTAAATAATACTTTCCATAGTTATTACTTTTCGAAGCATTTGAAAATGTATTTATAACAATAAAGAACTAAAATTATTTTGAATATAATCTGATTTTTTTTTTTTTTAACTATTTCAAAAAAGTTGTTAAATAGTTCATAATTTATTCATAAAAAAAAATTGAAAACAGATATAGCAACAGCCTTAACAGAAAATATGTCGAAAGTTGTCCAACATATTAACTTTATTTCAAACATAAGAGTAGATTTATGACATTTCATCTTATTAAATTTTAAATTTCTCACGAAATTATGCATGAAAGGTAAAAAGGAAATGTGTTTGGTTGTATAGTGTCAACTGACTTCTGAAATTCATTATTTTATGAGTAAACTGGAAATTTGAATGAAAATTCCAAATTATTTATAAATGCGAAACGGTATACATTCTTTTCTTATAAATAAACTGTATTTTTACAAAACACGATAAATAAGGAGATTGCAACATTTACGTTGACCCAAGTGGAATATATCATAATCTGAAATGGATTATTTTCACAATTTGTGTCTGGGGCAGAGAACCCTATTATATCGATACGGAAATATTCATAATCACATTAGCATATTTAAAACTGCATAAAATCTGAAACATTTATTATCACCGGCTCATATTTTTTAAATATTATTCTTAAGGCTCCCGTCTACCGACCATTTTGATTTCGGCAGCTTAATGTTAATCCTATGGAATTTCGACTTAAATTCTCACAACTTTATTATTTGATCAATTTGAATGCAATAAAGTGCACCTGAAAGGAAAAAAAATAATGAATGCTTCTGTGGAATTACTTTTTTCCTAAGATTTTTAAAAATATTTTTATTCTTATTTTAATTATTCGTTTTTGAGCTTACTTGTCTTTAAAGAATATTTTCAAATGTTTTTAAAAATCGAAGGAAAAAAGTAATTCCACAGAAGCATTCATTATTTTTTGCTCTTTCAGATGCACTTTGTTGCATTCAAATAGATCAAATAATAAAATTGTGAGAATTTAAGTCAAAATTCCATAGGATTAACATTAAGCTGATGAAATCAAAATGGTGGGTAGACGGGAGCCTTAAGTTCAGATACATGATATTTACTGATATTTTTCTCAATTTCTTTCTTTTTGTGTAAACATTTCCATTTTCAGTTATATACACACTACATAATATCGGAAAAATATAAAATTACATAAGAGCTAAAAAAAATAAATATTTTATTGTATATTTTATCAAATACATGAGCTAATATATGTTAAAAAAATTATTCATTCATGTTAAAAAAATTCATTGTAAACTTTAACATTGTTGTGATTAACGTCTTAATAACTAATATTTAGAACAGCAAGTATTTTTTTCTTAATTTATTATATAACGAAGAACATTTACTTGAAAATTACTTTTTATAACAAGGAAATTTTGTTATATATATATATATATATATATATATATATATATATATACTGCGTTGGCATATGCTTAAAATTAATCTTGGTAACATCGAAAATAACAATCGGCTTAATTTTCTTTAAAATTTATATATAATGAGGTTGATAACGTGTTTAAGGCTCCCGTCTACCCTCCATTTTGATTTCGCGGACGTAATGTTAATCCTACGGAATTTCGATTTTAATTCTCACATCTTTACTATTTAATCGATTTGAATGCAATAAAGTGCATTTGAAAGAGCAAAAAATAATTAATGCTTTTGTGGAATTACTTTTTTCCTAAGATTTTTAAAAATATTTTTATTCTTATTTTAATTATTCGTTTTTCAGTTTTCCGGTCTTTAATGAATATTTTCAAATATTTTTATAAATCGGAGGAAAAAAGTAATTCCACAGAAGCATTCATTATTTTTTGCTCTTTCAAATGCCCTTTATTGCATTCAAATAGATCAAATAATAAAGATGTGAGAATTAAAGTCAGAATTCCATAGGATTAACATTACGTCTACGAAATCAAAATGGCGGGTAGACGGGAGCCTTAACTCGTTTCTAAGGTCATCACAACTACTCACAATGTAAAGTTTATGTGATTTTCTTATCGTTGGACCTTGTTTTTACATCAGTATCAATTCGAATTTAAATGGGCGAGTATGAGTTTAAATATGTGCCTCTGAAACATGCATGTAACTGAATTTTTCTTTAAAATTTTGATTCTCAAATTCTTAAAATTTGGGCGCCATTTGAATCTGAAAGCATGTATCTTGATCTTCTGGCTACAAATTTGTAAGAAAGTCATAGATACCGGTAATGAAGTTGTTTATGTGTTTCAAAATATCGCAGATCACTGGCATGATTTAAAGCAGATATTAAAATTTCCAAAATTTGTTAATCATTTGTGTCCAAGAAAGATGTGAGATATTCATATCTAAAGTTAATAAATCATTTATATTCAGAAAAAATGGAGCTATTGTAATGGTTATGGCTTAGTCATTAGAGTCTGTATTCAAGTCATGTTTCAATCAAATTCCATTACACAGAATAATAGGGATGTTGTGAATTTTATGCGGTGTGACTATTTAATAATGAGACTGACGCTCCTACAGAAGAAATAAACGAGCGCAAAACGCCAGCTGTTTGGCGTCAAGCCTTCTCTTTCGAATGCAGGGCCTCTCTCTAATGTAAACAAATCCGTATTGCTATAGCCTTCGTTCGCATTAGTTTTTTTTTTTTCTTTCTTTTTTTTTTTTTTGCTTCACCGGAAAAATGATAAGTGTAACAGTAGAGCAACAATTGGCGAAATTTCACAGGAAATTTTGAAAAAACGCTAGTGATAATTTATTGAAAGAAGTGTATGCTAATGAATATTTATCACGTGTATATGTTTTGAGTGGTTTAAGCCTTTCCAAGAGAGCCGAGAAGATATTGAAGCCAATTCATCCCCGAGTCGCCCTTCCACGTCAAAAACGAATGACAACATCGAAACAAATTGGTAATCTGGTTCGATCTGACCGTTGGCTAAGTATTCGTGCGATTGCCGAGACTGCAGAAATTTACAAAAACAAATTGACAAAAAAAAAAAAAAAAAATGCTGAATGTCAATGAAATTGACTGAAAATGTCAATTGAAAATGTCAATGAATTGAATTGCAAATTTTTCCTCCAAGACAATGCGCCGGTCCGTTCAACATTGTCTGTCAAGAGGTTTCTAGCCAAGTACAGTATCCCACAGTGTTAGACTACCAATTTTATTCGCCAGATCTTGCGCCATGCGACTTCTACCTGTTTCCTAAGGTGAAATCGGCATTTAAAGGAACAAAATATGAAGGTGAAAAAGAGAAAACGGTACGCACCCTAAAGGAGCTGACAGAAGACTTGTAGGACTGTTTCAAACAATAGAAGATTCGCATGGAGCATTGTAGGGATACAGGATGGGTGTGTATTGAAGGTAATAATAAGTAAATATATTGAAGGACATCAAAATAACATGTTCTATAGCACCAGCCTCTTTATTTAATAGCCAAACCTTGTAAATATAACTGGATTACCAGTTTCCTACATGTACGAATTTGGAAAATGGGATAATGTCCCCAGGTCACGAGTCTACCACCTTTCATAATTTAAGTAAATTAAGAGATAATATCAAGAAGTTACAGAGGCAGATCTAGGGGGGGGGGGGTTGTCCTCCCTATCCTAATTTCACGCACAGACAAAATAACATAACTGAATAGGAAATTTCAATCAAGTTATAAAAGTATTTATTTTGTTGTTTTACTTCAAAGTCGCTGATTTTTTCGTGTCTAAACACTGGGCCGAGCTGTTTGTCGTAATGTTTGTAATCATTTTTCGGTATGAATTTGATTACTGAGTTAATATTTAATTTGTTTTTATATTAAGGAATAAATAAGCATGATTAATAAAAGAAATAAAGTGAACTGTTACGAGTTTCTTAAAGGAAAAAAAATTGAGATTCTTATGGCACTAATGTTGGTTCCAGCGTAGCAACAGATAATTTTCTTATTTATATAGAACACTATGACCTCGTGCACCTAAAGATTTTACAGAATGTGAATAGTTTCGACTAGGGTTCAACTTCTACTATTGTCTCAAATTTTACTGATTGTGAATATACAGTGTTATTCAAAACGAATAATACTATTTCAAAAGACTATATTTTCATAAGTAAACGACACAGAACGACAAGTAATACTTAAATGCAAAGGGAAAATGTCGAAAATTATTTTTTATGCACAATTGCTCTCTATAACTTCTTTTAGTTACACGTATAGTGTCAATTCAATTTGCCAATTTCTGCCAAACACGTTGTAAGGTTTCAGTGGTAATTGATCGTACAACTGCAGAAATCCATTGTTTAAGTTCCCATAAATTTATCCCATTTGTGAAAGATAAAGTAGCGCATAAACTTTATCTTTCACAAAGCCTTAAAGGATGAAATCGTACGAGGCAGTATCAGGTAACTTAGGTGACCATCTACGTAACATCAAGCCATCTGGTCCATTGCGACCAATCCAAAAGGCACCGAGAAAGTTTCTAAAACAATATTCGTGAAATAACTTCACAAAGAACACTCGAGGGCCTCCTATTGTACACGGTATAAAACTTTCACGGTTTTCCTTTGTATTCATATATTACCTATCATTCTGTGTCGTTTATGTTTGAAAATATGGAATTTTGAAATCGGATCATTCATTTCGAATAACCCTGTATTAGAGATATCGGTTTGTAAGTCGATAATACAGACGTGAAATCCGACGAAGAACCGTGTAATACACTCTTATTATGTGATCCCTGACTACCAAATTCAAATTAAAAAATTTTGTGTGTTGCACAAGGAAAGAAATATTGATCTTTTAAATTACAGAATTTCCATGGCTGTCCTACAGTCATAAATTTTGTGCTGATTTTCGTGGACTGCGTGTGTTGCTTTCGGGCGACTGACAAAGGTTGAATGATTTACCCAAAAGTATAGACGCCTGTTCTGGATAGTTTCTTATGGGGAAGGACGTGTGGATAATTAAACCACAAAAAATTTACAATCCAATGTAAGTTTTAAATTTGCCCAAACATTTTGCGACATGCAGCGTACTTAAAGAATTATTTGTGTATTACAAATCACAACTGCCACTGCCTAAATATTCTTTAAAGCTTGAAAAAGAATAAAGGTATTTTTAAGATCCACCAAGACTCGAGAGAGGATGAATAATTTGAGTTTGCTAAATACAAAGGCAAAAGAACATCCGGAAAAGGTTTTAGATCTGTTTGCCAATGAGCACAATCAAAATTACGATTATAGTTTATTTAAGCCCTTCGAATGAAGTTTTCCTGTCTCCTGTGATCCTGTTTTTTACAGTTAATAATAATAAGTCAATAAATAAATCCTTTAAAAACTTGCCTTCTTCCCCTCTCCCCACTTCGATTTTTTCTGGATCCGCTACAGTGAAGCAACTAATACACATTAGCTTTTAAAAAAATAAGATAGAAGTAATTTAATACGTATTTCATGTAACATGCAAAATATTTACTTGTAAAAATATTAACACGATAATACATTCATGGGCAAAAAAAATTAGTGCACCAAGAAACAATTGCGGGATCGTAACGAAACTTGGCATGTAGGTACATGTTGGGGAGATATGCAAATGATTAGAAATGCATCGTGATTGCGCATTACGTATAGCCGGTACAGGGCGTTTAACGTCGTTCTCCGTGGAGTATAAAACAGGTAACCAAAGCTTATTTGAGTGTGCTGAATCGTTTACAAAGGAAGAGCTGAGATAGACATGCCATTATGCCGTTTTCGAAGACAGTATGAGCAGTTGTCGCAGTTTGAGAGGGGGAGAATCATCGGCATGATGGAAGCTGGGTGGTCAGCTATTCGAGTAGCTCGTCAGTTAGGTTTCTCTGATTGTGTTGGGAGGAAATGTTGAGACCAGTGGATCCGAGAGATGTCATTTACACGAAGACCAGGCTCAGGATGCCCTCGACAGACCAGTCGTCGAGAAGACCACCACATCGTAAGAAATGCACGCGTACAGCTAACTGCTTTATCGGCCGCCATCCAGGCACAGGTAGCACCTTCACTAAGGCCCCCTGTGTCTTCTCAAATCATACGAAGGCACCTGGCTGAAGGACATTTGGGATCGTGGTGCCCATTACGTGTGCTGCCCTTGGCGCCTCCGTTTGGAATGGTGCCACGCACGAGGAAACTGGATTGCAGCGGAATGGAACCAGATCGTATTTAGAGACAAATCCAGATTCAATCTCAGCAGTGAGGACAATCGTGTTCGTGTGTGGAGACCCCTTGATGAACGATTCAATCCTGCCTTTGCTTTACAGTGACACACCGCTCCCACAGCTGGTGTGATGGTATGGGGTGCCATTGCCTACAATACACGGTCAACCCTAGTATTGATCCGTGGCACCATGACAGCCCAGCGGTATGTCCATGACATCCTGCAACCACATGTGTTGCCACTCATGCAACGGCTCCCAGGAGCCATTTTTCAACAAGACAACGCTCGGCCTTACACGACAAGGGTGTCACAAGACTGTCTCCGCACTGTTACTACCCTTCCTTGGCCTGCCCAATCCCCAGATTTGTCTCCAATCGAGCATATCTGGGATCATTTGGGACGGCGAGTTGGGCATCCCACGAGTTTGAACAAACTAGAGGCAAGGTTACAGCAAATATGGCACGAAATATCTCAAGACATGATACAGAAATTGTATGCCTCAATGCCCGATCGTATCGCATCGTGCATTCGCGCTACAGGGGGTTCAACAAGGTATTAAATCCTCCGCTCTTTTGCCTTTTTCTCTGAATTAAATAATCCTTTTTCTTTGATTTTCTAATCATTTACTTATATCAAATTAATCATTACGTATGTAAAATTTCGTTTCATTTTCACGACTTCTTGGTGCACTAATTTTTTTGTCCATGAGTGTATCTTATCTTTATAATTTTACACTCCTCAGAATTTTATATCCCTAATATATTTTTATTGACAACATGAAGTTTAATCCTATATTTATGTTTATCATTCAATTTTTTATTTTTTGACGTGGTTCAACAATCAAACGAAATAATTACAGACATAATTTTCCTGTTACATAATCTCTTTTTTTCTTAAAATCTTAGTACCATTAGTATTGTTCAAAAAATACTTTTCCATTATTTTCATTTTCTAATTTTGTACGAATTTCGGTACTTTTGTAGCAATAATCGATCAAGCTTTCTAAAACTTTCTGGGTTGGAAATTAACTGAGGGGAGGGGAGAATTTTGACGAGGCCATGAAAGAGACTTCAATATTGGTGTCATTTCGAAATAAATTTAATGTCAAGAAAGGTTTCATTTAGATATTTTTAGAATGAAAAGAATAATGGAAGAGAAATGAAACGAATGTAAAGCGATATGTCTCTTTTTGACAGAGTTCGGCGTACATTGGTCTGCTGTTTGTTTTTAATCTGGCTCGTGGGCTAATATCGTTTTTAGTTTATCAGATCTATATGCCAGTGCAAAAGACATTTCCGCTCTTCAAAAGACATTTCCGCACTTTTATATACATTTTCCTGCTCAAACGAGGAATTTCCTTTGGACCTTCGTTTGGGGGTGATTTATCTGCACAATGATAATAATTGTGGCCATGGTAACTTAGTGGTCATGGTCGCGGATTCGCGGCTGGTGTTATTTCCTTCGAGTGGTGTAGTCGATCCCTGATGCCATTTAAGACCCACTGTGTCGTGGGGCTGATACACGTTAAATCTGATCGAGGTCCCAACCTGGAGGTAGAAATTTGGAGAAGGAAGTGACAGCTCAGGTGTCGTCCTCGTCGCTTGACCGAGGTTCAAAATTAAGAGATACATCATCAATAGCCCTTGTCTTGCTTCTCAGTGCAATGTTAACAAAACAATCACAATGATATGCTGAAAATGATTAATGAATAACTTGATCTAACCCAGGATGAAAATATTTCAAAATGTGTGTTTTTGATGACCTTAAAACCACAAGTGAATTATTAAATATAGGTGCAAAAATATTTTTTCTAAAAATCGGAAGAAAAATATAATTTTTTAAAAAATTACATTGTTTTTTGCTTTTTCGGATGCACTTTTTCTTTGCATTCAAACAGATTAAATAGTCTAGATTTGAAGATGAAAGAAATTCCTTAGAATTAACATAACGTGCACGAAATCAATATGGATGGTAAACGGCCTAAAATTACAGAGTAACTGGTTTTATTTCTAGAAAATGAATTTATCGTACCGAATGCTATTTTTACAATTTGTAAATATGCGTAGAGGAACATGGCTGATTTCTTTGAAGTAGACATTATTTTTTCCTTAAAATTTGTCAAAACCTTAAATTAACCACAATATTGCCACTTTGAGAGAAAGAATGCTTTTATTAAAAATAGTGTAAATTTTGTTGTTAATTTTGACAATCTCTTAGCTTTATAATACAAGATATTTGACATTAAAAAAAAATTTTTTTTGGTTCCTTTGGCTTAAAATCTCTTTGTGAAAATAAACTGTACATTACTTTTTCAAATAAACTTTGTTTTTTTTTTAAATTAAACTTGATATTTTTATATTCCACATTTTTTGCATATTTTACAATCTGTAAATTTTAATATTTGTCAAGGTCTTTTTTTCCACCTAAACATCAAAAAGAAAAGCAGTGGAACGTTTGACAAAAGAATTCTATTTTTATAGCCTTCTGTTTAAAATTTACGATCAGTGAATGACTGAAGCTGACAAAAAAAAAAATTCTGAATTAAGTAAAAGAATTTAAGAAAAGAATATATATAATATCAAAATGTGTTAGAAATTTCCAAGATAAATTTTTGCCAATATGATAGCAATAATGAAAAAGTATTAGACATAAATAAAAAAAAATTAAATTTCTCTACGCGTTTATACATTCACAAGTTAAATGAATACGAAACGAGACTGATAATTTTAGTGTTCTTAAGTATTATTCGTGATAAACAAAATAGGAAAAACGTATTATTTAAATGACTCGCGTACAGTCAGATAATGCTAAGAATAAAATATTTGTATGGAATATTCCAATTATTTTTACCAGCAAATTGTCTGTTATTTCAAGAGTGTTCCGAAAATGTTCGAGAAACAAACAAACAAAATAAAGAACAATGAAAAGCAATACATTTTGAATGATAGCATTATCAATACCTTTACATTCTCAGATTGATTGGTTGGTTTCATGGGATATAGACAGACAAAGAGGCTACTATCCTTCATTCTACAGGTTTATCAGAATCAAATAGCAATTCACTTCACTTCTAACTTTAATACATATCTAGATTTTTTTTAAATTCAGTGTAGGAACGAGACTTCTTCGGTCATGAATCATGGCCATCTAAATATATTCAACTTTCGTAATAGAAACCCCTCCATTTTCATCAATACATTTTTGTTCACAAAATAATATTTCTGGTTGAGAGTCACAGTTAAAATTGTATCAGGAATCTAATGTGATGTTGTCTATACTTCACTTTGCTAACTTCTACATCACGTCATCGTTGAGGACATTACGCATTCACAAATTTAATACGCATCATTTTCGCTGCTCGATGGTCCTTAGTGGCATTAGGAACCTACAATTCGTTGGAACTTACCAACCTACAATTCGTTGGAAACCACTTCGGCACACAATTTTAATATTTAGATTAAAAAAGTGACAAATTTTCAATGTTTTTTGATTGAATTTTGACAGGGAAATAAAAGTTGGCAGTTTATACCAACTTTACTGAAGTTTAATTTTAATACTGGTGTATATATACTTTTTTGAAGTTTTGATCAATTCTATACAATATACGAATAACTTTCATGAAAAGAACAATATTGCACATGGTATTACAATTAAACTGAAGATTTGAGGAACAAAAAATAATCAGTGATAATTTCATTTAAAAAAGTACAGCTAGTTTAATATCAACACCAAAAAATGATTTTGAGAAGTCAAGCAGTGAACTAACCCAGAGTCCCTTTATACCACAAAATGTGCAAGGAAAAAAAAAACACCTTTCATAGATTGTTTGAGTTAAATAACATTCAATTGGGTGTTAACAGCAAATTACGAAGAACTATAATATAGAAAGAAAGATATGTAATGTAAAAAATGTTCCTCAGAGTCATATGTTTAATTTTTCTGTTTTAAAACACCTTCACGTTTTGTTTGGTTTTCGTTGGTTGTAGACTTCCACACATTCTTCTCCCTTGGCTTCCCTCCCTCGGAGACGTGTCCACCGTTTGCTGCGGTTGCTTACGAAATATACTGCTGTTTGTAGAAAATGCAACACCATGAAAGAATCATCAGAATCAAATGAAATTTAATGCAGAAACGACTTGTACTGATACAAATAAATGATGAAATTTTCAAAACAAAAGAAACAAATTAAGCGTCCGAAATCAGTATTTGGTGCAGCCACCATGCGCTGCAATAAGTGCTGCTATACGACGTGGCATGGAGTCAAACAGATGTTGAATATCTGCTTGAGGAAGAGAATTCCATATCGCTTGTATGCGCAACCAAAGTTCGTCTTTGGAAACTGCAGGACGCGGATCACGAGCGAGACGCCGACCAACCATATCCCACACGTGCTCAATAGGCGACATATCCGGTGAATAAGCAGGCCAAGGAAGAAGTTGCATGCGTTGTGCTGAACAGAAGTCTCGAACAGTCCTCGCAACATGTGGTCGTACTTTATCCTGCTGAAAGATAGCTCCAGGGAGGCCTTGAAGGAAAGGAACGACTTCGGGCTGTAGCACTTCACGGACGTACCTGTTGCTATTGAGATTACCCTCAATTCGTATCAAATTGGATCGTCCATGATACGAAATCGCACCCCAGACCATAACTCCGGGTGTTCGACCACTATGTCGTTCAATAATACACTCAGGAAGGCAGCGTTGACCGGCATAACGTCTAACACGAACACGGCCATCATGGGTCCACAAATTGAAGCGTGATTCATCTGAAAAGACAACTTGGTGCCAATCAGCTCGCCTGTCTCTGTGCTCAAGAGCCCACTGCCGACGCAGCCGTCGATGATTCGCCGTGAGGGGAATCCTGTATAAAGGCACCCTTGCACGCAATCCACGGCGCAGCAGACGACGACGAATTGACGAAGCCGACAATTGTACACCTGTAGCAGTAGACCAACGTGCTGCCAGCTGCCTGGAGGAAGCTGTGCGATCATTCACCGCCATGCGGAGCAGGTGTCGATCATCGCGCTCTGACGTCACCTTCTGTCGTCCAGTGCCTGTTTTTCGAGTTGTTCGGTGCTCGTCGGTCCACTGCTTCCAAACTCGCATCACTGTGGAACTGTTCCGCTGCATACGAGCTGCTATTGCGCGATAGGAAAATCCTCCTTCTCGAAGGCCGATTATCCTCCCTCGTTCAAACTCCGTAAGTTGCTTGAATTTCTTATTCTTCCGTCGTGGAGGCATACTCAGGTCTCACTAAACGTTTGCCACTAACAAATAATCATAGACTTTTTTCAACGTCCCGCTACAGCACTTTATTTATACGCTTTCAGCATCAATTCAGAGGGCGCTGCGCGCGCCGCGCACGCGCGATGGCTCTGAAACTTTATTAATTTGCATAATATCCTATAATTGACATTTGCTGCGAATTTCATTTGATTCTGATGATTCCTTCATGGTGTTGCATTTTCTACAAACAGCAGTTTAATAAAAGGCTCCCGTCTACCGGGCCATTTTGATTTCGCAGCTTATGTTAATCCTATGGAATTTCTACTTCCGTTCTCAAACCTTTGTTACTTTATCTATTTGGATGCGAAAAGGAGTATCCGAAAGGGAAAAAAAAAATAACTATGGTTTCGGAAAAATGACATTTTCCCCGTGATTTTCAAAAATATTTTAGAATATTTTAAAGATCGGAACACTCACAAACGAATTGTTAAAACAAGTGTAAAAATATTATTAGAAATCGGAGGAAAAATTCGTTTCTACAGAAACCTTTATTATTTTTAAAACGTTTGAATGTATTTCACTCGGTGTGTGTGTGTATCAATGTATCTGTGTCATCAAATTTTCGATCGTTAATTTAACCAACTTCCCATCAAGCTAAAGCTCTGAAACTTTGAGAATCGTTCTTACTTGCCTAACAATGCAATATTTAGGTATTCACGACAAGTTTCAACTAATATTTCAATAATTTTTTTTAATAAAGTTTGCCACCATATAAAAACGTTGTTTTTAAAAACGTTGGTTTTATCTTGAATTATTTGCTCTGTTGAAGCACGTTTCAGCATTTAAATAGATAAACAGCAAATATTTGTGGACAGTATAGTAGAAATTCCATAAGATTAATTTTAAGTACACAAAATCAAAATGGCAGGTAGACGGGAGCCTTAATCGTGACGTATGAATCTAACAATTATGACGGGATTCATAGCATTGCATTTTTAGCATAATTCCACAAAGTAAAATGTTTGATAGTTTAAAAAAACAAAAAGAAAGATAGATTAGACATCCGTTTTACACAAATATTTTGTTAATAATCCTAATTTTAGGCGGCAAAATGGAATAAAAATAAAACTTTTTTCCAATAAAGAGGAGGGAAGTCTCCTCTCTAATCGCCGCAACCGATTACTTATCTCGCCTTAAGGCTCCCGTCTACCGGCCATTTTGATTTCGTGAACATAATATTAATCCTATGGGATTTCTACTACCGGTCTCAAATCTTGAAGATTCGCTATTTTTTGCTCTCTCGGATGCACTTTTTGCTTTCAAACACATAGAATAGTAAAGATAGGATGGTAGCAGAAATTCCGAAGGATTAACGCATTCACGAAATCAAAACGACCGGAAGCCTTAAGTCTTTTATTGCCTTGCTTGGTGTGTCTAAAAATGAAATATTTAACTTTCAGAGAACGAGAACAATAAGTTTATTTACATTTCGCTTACTAATTTGTGCATTTATTCTGTGTCAGATAAGTTAATGTTAAAAAAAAGTAGGGATTTTTGTTAAACTTACAATTTTGCTCTAACAATGATTCGTCTATTTTCTGCCCAAGCATTCAGTATAACTTTACCGAAATCAAGTGGAAGGAAAAAATAAGCGTAAAATTCTGACGAATACCGATGTTAAGAAAAGTGCGAATTGGCGAGGTTCGGGTGTATGTGTCATATGAGAGAGAAAATAATCTGCTTGGTATGTAATAATACTATTGGTGTACCAAAGTTATACAATACAAAACGTCTTAATGAGCAATAAGCATTGATGCAAATAAAATAACTAAGTTTAGTAGTCCTGCCATGAAGATAAACAAAGAAGAAAAAAAAATACCGTTGCAACTACCTATAGTGTGATTCTAGTGACATTTATTTCTTAAAAATTAACCAGTGGTTGGAAATGAGTTTAACACCCTTGAAGCTGGAAAAAAAAATGCAGTATGCTGGTATCGTAATTACAGTTACAATACCAATTCTTTTCCATGAAAACTTGTCACTGAATTTATGTAAGAACTGTTGTCAAATTCAATAAATTTGATATATCATCATATCTATCATTTCTATATAATCAAATTTCTGATTTTGCTTCGATTATTTCCAGAATTTTCACATAAATGTTTCGGATATTGTGTTTTAAGAATAAATAAATTTGCTTTATATATATATATATATATATATATATATATATAAAGAAAAAGGACTGCAAGAAAATTTAAAATGAGAAAATATCTTCTAATATTTGTGCGTAGTGAATCCAGTAGACTGTAGTTCAAAGAATACAAATAAGGGAATTTCCCTTCCTTGCGAAACGAATTCCGAGTATACGAAAAATAAGAAATATTTGGTATATTCAGCATATAGTAACTTTCGTATTACGGATATTAATATTGTGATTGTGTTGTATATATGTACTAAACATTCAACGTATTTAGTAATGATTTAGAAATTTGCTCTTTGTTTGTATTTAAGAGTTTCTTGTTAAGAATGTTTGGAGTTTTCAGTGTACGCTTTCGTATGTTGGTATTAATATTTTGACATGAGTGTTATATGTATATGAGTGTTATATTTAGAATGTTTTATTTTTGTTATTAATGAAAAATAAAGGGAGTAAATGTGTTGTTTTAATATTCATCTATATATATATAAGCGAATCATGACTTTTCTGGCTAATAGCACAAAGCATGATCTTATAAATCTTGCTGAGGAATAGGGCGTTGATGTAGAGTCCACTTTGTGGGTGTTTGAAGTAAGAAAATTTATCACAGAAAGTCCTAATTATGAAGAGGAATTTCAAAGGTAGCTTTAATTCGTATAATTGAGGATAGAAAAAAATGAAACTGTCGGAGAGAATGAAGAAAGGGACAAAAATATGTATTTGCTAGAAAGAAATAAGTTGCAGGAGCATGAGTATCAAAAACTTAATATGCAACTTGAATTAGAAAAATTAAAGTTACAGGGGGACTGAAGTAATTTCAAATAATGAATCGCGTATAGGGTTTAATCTAACAACATATAATAAAAGTACTGTAATGCAACTTCTTCCAAAATATGAAAAGGGTTAAGACATGCAATTATTTTTAAAATTATTTGAAAATAGTGTAAGCCTTGCAAAAATACCTAAAGGTGAATGGGTTATATTTTTGTTAGAGCTTCTTCTCCCTGATATCAATGAACAAATCGCAAGAGAAGATACCGAAGAAATTAAAGAACATGATTTTATTATGAACCTTTTAATTCAACGTTGTAGACAAAATCCTGAAGGACTCAGACAAAAATTTTATTCACATCAGAGGAATAATTTGGCGTACTTACGCACATGAACTAAATACTTATTTTTTGGGATATCTAAAGAACTCGAAAATAATACTTGGACAAATTAAAAAGTTTAATAGTGGCAAACCAGATTAAATGTTAAGTAAATGATGAATGTAAGGAACATTTCATTGATCAGTGTGCCAATTTTGTTTCCCCTTATTGACGTGGCTGAAAAATTAGATAAGTGTGAAAGTGCTAGGTCTACTCTAAGAAAAAATAAGCCCATTATAAGATCTAAAGCTTCAGTTGAACATCGACATAATGAAACAAGCTATAAAGCCTCAAATTACCCATCACGAGGAAGTCAAAGCCCAAAATGAGTTGTTACATATTATCCTCATACAAATTATCCATCGTATCATTTCATGTCCCTCAAACACAACAAAAACCTATTATAAAAATAGACGCCTTATCATCCCCAAGGATAAATAATTCGATATAAAAACCAACGTTTTTAAAAACAACGTTTTTATATGGTGGCAAAGTTAATTAGAGAAAATTATTGAAATATTAGTTAAAAATGTTAGTTATTTTTAACTTTAAAATATACTTAAAAAGAGACATTTGTGACAGTATTAAAAAATTCATAATACTCATAAAATCAAAACATGCATTTGAAAGTTTGTAAGTCATTCTATTAAAAAAATGGGAACCAGAATTCAGAAAAAATTATTGTGATAAGACACGGCGTCAAATATTGGAATATTTCCTTCTTGCGAATGATTACTGACTAAAAGTCAGCTACCCTTACTATCTCGGAGATAGTAAAGGAAAGATAGTATCTCCCCTTTGTGAGTACAAAGGTTTTACGATACCTCATGCGGCGTGGGGAGTGCCCGGTGTTCCCAGAGGGGGAAAGAAATTTTTTCCTCAATCCTAAAAGCGCCGAGAGGAAAGAATATTTTGACTTATTAAAACTATTGAAATATTAGTTAAAACTTGTCGCAAACGTATAAATATTGCATTGTTAGGCGAGTACGAACGATTCCCAAAATTTCAAAGCTCTAGTTTGATGGGAAGTTGGTTAAATTAACGATCGAAAATTTGATGACACACACACTCACACACACCAAGTGAAATTCAGAAAAACGTTTTAATTAGGTCTCTACCACACAAATATAAGTCATTTGGTCAGAATAAGACTACGGTGCTAGAGAAATGTCAGGACCAACTAGTCATTATGACAATTGTACATATGATGACTAAGTCGGTCAGAACAACAAACGAGTAGAAACTCTGAACTTAAAAAAGATAAAGAACAATTATGACCATTAATGTTAGTCGAGACTATTTTACCAGGAAAAGAATATGATCCCCTTTTTCTCCCAAGTATTTGTGACTAATTATTGATCGAATGTCTCAATAATTCAACAAAAACTTTTGTCTCTAATTAAATACAAAGAAATACAAAGAAAAATCTTAAACAGGATACCAACCTCCAATTCGTCAAACTTCTGGGTTCATTCTGAATTATTTAACTATTAACGTTACGACGAAGATAGGAGGAATTAAAAGAGTTACGGAATTAGTAGCTATTAAAACTAATATTCCGTATTGCTTACTTTCTTTGAAAGATATGAATACCTTTCTATTACAATTAGATATTCCTAATCACCTTATCATACAATATGAAAAAAAAGTTAATTAATAAAAATTCCAAATTAAGCGTGTCATCAGTTTCTTTGGGTCTGTTCAAGAGCAATGCAAAAATATGTGAGGGGTTGTATGATGAATGATTTAGAACTTCGAATAAAAAGTATTGGTTGTCATCTTCTAGCTTGAAAAAAGCAATGTGTCTGTGGAGGAAAATTCGCAATGAAATTCAAAAGAATTTTCCTCATGGGATACTGAAGCGGAAAGTTTAGATTCTTTGCTAGACAATTTTTCACATATTTTTTCGGAGGACCGTTATGACGTGGGCTGTATTAGACTCGAGCCTCAGAAGTTTGTACTCACTTCTGAATTGTCAGTGTCCCATTTTGCCCATATAGTACTTCACCTCAGAATAACAAAGAAATTGAGACTCGGATAAAGAGACTTTTAGAAGCAAATATTATTAAGCCGTCCCATATTCCCTTTGTAATATTAGTTATGAGGAAAGATGAAGGTAAAAAGACACAAATGTGCATTTATTACAGGAAATTGAATCAAATTACTAAAACATACTCAGAACCTATTTCAAGAATAGATGCCTTATTAGATCAGTTAAAAAAAATCTCAATATTTTTCTACATTAGATTTAATGTCAGGTTATTGGCACATCAAAATTAATGATAGTGATTCTCAAAAATTAGCTTTCACAACAAATTTTGAACTATATGAATGGCTGAGGCTACCTTTTGGTTGGAAAAATGCATCCAATATTTTCCAGAGATTATTAAACAAATTTTAAATAAGTATCAGATAAATTTTGATCTAAATACTTTAATGATATTATACTATTTTCATATAGTTGGAATCATCATGCCCAACATCTAAGAAAAATGTTTACTATCTGTGAAAAAGAAAATATGAAATTAAAAAAGTCTAAATGTCAGTTTGGTAAAATAAGAATTAAATTTTTAGGATATGAAGTATTTCTAACTTTTTTGTATTTTATATTACGTTTCTTATTTAGAGTATGAATTATTATACTTTGAATTTTATTACTTATTTTTATGAGTTTGAATATTAACTAATTTTGAAGTTCTCTATTTCCCCAAAATTAGTTTGGGAAATTATTATAATTTTTTGATATGAATGTTTATGTTCTAGTTATAAATATCACAAAGTATAAATATGTAAATTGCCTTAAAGGCTTGACATTATTATGTTTTTATAAGAATAAATTTGTTCTATTAATGGACAGTAAAATGGTTATTACACGTACGCTATTTCAAATGTTACAATATTAAATTGAAACGCATATTTTGGCTAATTGGACAATGAACTTTGAACTATATTTAAGCTGTGGACAATCTATACTGTGAATTTGAATGTAAGGTATTACGATGAAAACAAACAATAAGATAAGAGTCTTAAGAATTTTTTTACTAGAGTAGAAGAATATTCACATAAAATTATATATGTAGGAATTTTTCAGCTAATTATCAATTTATTAACTACGTTTCAAATAATATTGTAAAACTAGTTCTTCAATTGCTCGATAGATGGTACCACTA
The DNA here is from genome assembly GCA_019974015.1 of Nephila pilipes. NCBI lineage: Eukaryota > Metazoa > Arthropoda > Arachnida > Araneae > Nephilidae > Nephila > Nephila pilipes. Next base: position 310,705 of record BMAW01059320.1, on the reverse strand, counting down.
ATCAGCGTCATGTGATAGATCCCACAGTGCCCCCTATTCCTCAACAAAATCGAGAAGCGCATAGTTCTCGCTCTCTTTCCCGTCTCTTCACCATGGCTGACTAAGGTGAACTGTTACGAGCGCTGACGCGCGTTTCAAGCCTTTCGTCAATACGCCATAAATTTGGGTTGCCATCAATTTTCTCAGATGAACTAGTTAAATCGAAATAACATGTATGTAGCAGCTTTTGTAGATATTTCCTTCATCTCTCCTTCTAATAAACGAAGTAAAACAATCTCAAGCATCATCACTTAATTGGTAAATAATACAAAGCCATCATAAAATCCGGTAATGAAATACCTCCCAAAACAACAAGCCCTTTGCGTAAGAGCAAACCAATGTAGATTCAGAATGTACAAATCCCCCTCTACACCCCCACACATTTTTTATATTGTACATGTAGGATTTTCCAGCTTATTCTCTAAGTATTAATTGTATTTTCCAAATGTACAGTAAAACCAGTTCCTCAGTTACTTGATAGATGGCACAGCGAATCAGTGTCATGTGATAGCTCACGCAGCGCCCCCTATTCCTGAACAAAACTGAGAGGCGTTTAGTTCTCGCCCCTCTCTCTTCTCCTCTGCTCTTGTCCGAATAAAGCTGAACTCCGAACGCCCATCGCCGATACGCGGCAAAGTTGAATAGCCATCTATCTTTCTCCGAAGATTTGGTTATTTAAATCAAAATAATCTGTACATAGTAGTTCTGTAAATATTACTACTTCATCTCTTCTACTCAAAAATAAAAGTAGTGAAAGAAATTCAAGCCTCCTCCCTGAATTGGTAAATAATACGAAGACATCATAGATCCCAGTAATGGAATTATTCCCCTAGACAACCACACCTAGAGCAAACCAGTGGAGATTCGGGATGCAGAATCATCCCCCGTCTATATACACATCATGGCACACCCCCTAGAGCAAGGATCTTTGATCTTTTTGTAACTTAGAAATACATTTCTAGAATACCAGGGGGGGGATGCCTTTATTTATTTAAATATTAGCATGTAACTAGCAATATTTTTAACATGATGTCTAGGGGAATACCGATTAAATGGGAATTCCTTTTCGTAAATGGTAACATATTGTTGAACAAATAATTACGGTCTTAGTACCGCGCCATCTACGAACAATTGAATACAGTATAATAGTACTAGGAGGCACTACAAAATATTTTAAAGTGTGTGTATTAAACCGTTTTTGATTTTCAACAAATAATCTTAGCACAATGACAAACCGATTGAGACCATACCTTCAAATTAAGACAAACTTAGATGTATGGTAAGTGTAGTTAAAACTATTAACATATAATTACAATCAAGTAATTTTTTCAAACAAATCTGCTTATATTTCTTTAACTATAGACACAAACAAAAAAAAATGTTCAAAACTGAAAAATGTTTTATTGTGTTCGCAGTTGAGTGATTGTTTATTAACGTCACACAGAGAAGCAACACAAGGGTTGTTGATGACGGACTTCGTAATTTTGAACCTCTATCAAGCAACGAGGACGACACCTGAGCTGGCACTTCCCTCTCCAAACTTCCCCTTCACGCCAACGGTAAGTCTTGGAATCTCGACCAGATTAACATTTCCCGCTGCACTCCGGGTCTTTAGTGGGCACATGCTTGACGCAGAGGTGCCCATGGATCTAGAGTAGAGGACCCACAGCCTAAAGATTGTTCGCATATCTCTGTTCGAGAAATTATTATATAGCGAGAATTCTTTTTTTTGAATTGATTGCTATTCTTACGATACAACAGACTTTTTCGTTAAGTCTATCGAGGCTCAAAGTCTTCACGTTGGCGGGGCGTAGATGTACAGAGTGAGGAACCAGCACAGGTGTCAACCTCGTCATCTGACCGTGGTTCAAAATTATGAAGCATATTTACTGCGTTTAGCGGACAGAAATAGGCACCCGAAATCTGCGTCTTTTTACTTTATCATAATAAAAAAGATGATCTAAAAATTTTGAAAATTCATTTTTTAAAATGTTTGATTTGCAAATGATGATTATCCAGACCATTTATTCCTTATTTTAATGCATGCATGATATTCGCTACTTTTATAACATTACAATGAATATCGCAAGAAAAACCACTCTAATTACTACTAGAATACAACTGAATCAACAGCAGCAGAAGCTTGGAATGTTTAAGAATCATTATAAAGAAAACTTACTTTGATGTCATTGAAAATAAAGTAAAGAAGCTTAGATGTGATTAGTTTCGTCAGCTGTTTTCGATATGCCATCTTTTTTAAATCTTATTAATGTAACTTTTTAATGAAATATTATGTTAATTAGAAGGTTTTGGCTTGAATGTGTAAACCAAGTATTATTTTAGGTGTATGATTTGAAAAATTGAAGCTTATATATAATATATAGCGCGTGACACAGAATTTTGGAAATTTCTGTATTTTGTTTGAAATTTGGTTAACTTTTAATGGTTACTTATAGTAAACATTAAATTTGTTAATTTTATTCAATAAATAAACAAACAAGTAATATGATTTGCCATTCGTGAAAAAGAATTATAATTAGTTTATACGTATCTATTAGACAAATACAGATTCAATTAATTAAAGGGATTATCATTCTATCGGCTAAATAAGCAGAAACAAAGGGAGATCAGGGCAGGGCAGCAAAATTTAACGCATCATATTGTACACACTTTGGTTATGAATTAACGGAAATGAACTAAGGAATAAAGAATAGATATAGTTCAAATTCAAATTATATCTTGGAATTAAAATCTGTCTAGAGTACGAAATTTTTTTTCGTGAATTTAAATTTATTTATTTTATAGGATATAGAGCAACAAAGGCTATTATCCTCTTTAAAATACTCTTTAAATTTAATAGATATCAAAATATTTCATCTTCGGCAAGAATGTTCTGAATACTTGTTTATTAACTGCTGTTCTCTCCAAAAATTCTTTGAAAGTTATATGGTATTATGGGTCTACATTGTAAGTATTCCAGAGATGATTTTTAAGGGATGCATTTATTACAAGTCAGAAGAATATGTTCCAAATAACTGATAGGGTTACATGTCCATTATCATTTAAATTGAATTTATGCAAAACCCCGGGAGTTTTGATCGTTTTGCTGATGATTCGAGTGTTAAGTATTTCTCTTTTTCTGTTTTTTGTATAATTGGATATTATGTCTATGGTTGCAATATTACCTAAAATTTCAAAATATTTGCCTGAATAAAATTTACATTGGTTCGTTTTATTCAATACAAGCATATAAATCACATAATTTAAAAAGAATAAAGTATTAAATATATAGAATTATGTATATAGTAAATAGTTACTTTCTTCACAACTAGATGGCGCCATCATTTTTTTTTTTTTAAATATTTATAGTAGAAATGTTTAACTCGACAGTTTTGAAAGTTGTAAGAGAAAACCATACAATTATTTCCGCATTTTAAAAAAATTTGATTTCTTCTGATTTATTGTAGAGATATTCAGAGTTGCACTTCTTTACTTTCAGACAGGGAAAAAATCATGAATTTGTATTTTATGAACACAAGTCTCTCGAGACTATCAACATCAAAATTTTACTTGCTACAAATAATGTGAAGGCAATTAAGAAAATTTTGCTTACACAGATTTAGTCTCGAATATATGTGAATAATATGGTACCTATATATAAATGTAAGGATGTAAAATAGCACAATATTGTATTTCTACAAAGTCATCTCTACTAGGTTAGACATAAATGCCTAAAATTCTGTAGAATTCTATGCGCATTTTATCATTCTTGTAAATAAATTAGTCCTTCTGATCCTGACGAATATTAATTTGTGAGTGAAACGTTTACTCAAAGTCGCATTTATTAACTGTAACTGTATTTGAAAGCGTCATGCGGTTTCGGAAATAAACAAAAATTTTCGAGAAAGTTGTACGAGGTATCCGTTTCTTGAATGCCTTTAAAGCGATGAAATCAAAACAAAAGGTCTTAATATTATTTGGAACACAAACTGGTAATTCAGAGGATGTTGCTGATCGTATCGGGCGATATATTACCCGCATGAATGGCAAAGCTCAAGTTGTTAATCTCAATGATTACCCAGTTACAAGTTTAGTCAACGAATCGATCGTTATTTTTGTCTGTTCCACTACCGGAAATGGAGAGTTTCCTGATAACATGAAATCTTTTTGGAAATTTATGCTAAGGAAAAGTTTACCGAGTAACTCTTTATCCCACCTAAAATTTTGTGTTTTCGGATTAGGAGATTCATCTTATGATAAATTTAACGTAGTTGCTAAAAAATTAAATAAACGGTTTCTTCAACTTGGTGCATTAGAATTAATACCATTGACTCTTGGAGATGATCAACATGAGCTTGGTTACGATGCTGCCTTAGATCCATGGTTACTGAAATTAAAAGATTTATTGAAGAATATATGTTTTTTGTCAGATTCTTATATACCTGATAACGTACCTCTTCCACCAAGATATACAGTTAAATTCTTTGAGTACTCTTCTACAACAACAAATGTTAATTCAGATATATATAATAGAAACAAGTTATTCCCTCTTGCAACTCTGAAAAAAAATCAAAGAGTCACACCAGATGATCATTTTCAATCTGTTCATATTTTAGAATTCAAGATAGAATCAGATGTTCATTATGAACCTGGAGACGTTGCAGTTGTTTGGCCAGAAAATCCGATCGAAGAAGTTGAGGATTTCCTAGCTTTGTTGAATGTTCCATTAGATACCATTTTTACTCTTGTGCCTACAGATGCTGATGTACCTCTACCAAAAATAGATACATATCCTTGTACTGTTAGGCAGTGTGCCACATCATACTTTGATATAATGAGTATTCCTCGACGATCTTTTTTTGAGATTTTTCAACACTTTAGTCAAGATGAATTGGAAAAAGAAAAACTTGAAGAGTTTACAACTGCTGCTGGACAAGAAGAATTGTATGACTATTGCAACAGACCCAGGCGTAATATTCTTGAAGTTCTAAAAGATTTTCCTAATACAACACCGCATGTTCCATTTGAATATTTTTTTGATATGATTCCATCCATTAGAACACGATCATTCTCAATAGCATCATCTTTACGAGCTCATCCCCAGGAATTGCATTTGTTAGTAGCTGTTGTTCAATACAAAACTAGGTTAAGAAAACCTCGTCAAGGTTTGTGCTCTAACTGGTTGACAACATTAAAATCTGGGTCTTCTATACCATTTTCTATTAAAAAGGGATCAATTGCATTGCTTAAAGATCAATTTCCAATTATATTAGTTGGTCCTGGTACAGGTGTCGCCCCCTTTAGATCATTCATTGAAGAACGTGCCCTAAATGGAATTGGGGATAATTACTTATTCTTTGGCTGCAGAAACAAAGCCAAAGATTTCTTTTTTTCAGAAACATGGCAAGAACTGTGCAAGAAAAACATGTTGAGAATCTTTACTGCCTTTTCACGTGATCAGGAAGATAAAATTTATGTTCAACATAGGATTACAGAAAATGGTCCATTAATGTGGGATCTTATTCAAAATAGAAAAGCTACTATTTATATTGCTGGGAATGCAAAACAGATGCCTCAGGGTGTAAAAGATGCATTTTTAGAAATAATAAAAAAAGAAGGATGCTTGACACAAGAAGAGGGACTGAAATATCTACAAAGTCTAGAAAATGCTAAAAGATATCAAATGGAAACATGGGCATAGTAAAAACATACTTTTTGGAAAACTATTCCAAGTTATAAAGTATTTAGAAAATGTTTAATTTGTTATAAACTATTATTTAATTGTCATAAACTATACAATTGTATTATAAATCTATTAAGTGAGTGAAATAAGAGATTATTTGTATGAATTATTAAATAGTTGTTTTACTTGAAGAATTGAATGATGCATAGAATTAAGATTCTACATTTTTGCTTTGAAAATCTCATTTGGTAATTTCAGTATACCTTCAAATATTATTATATATTTTTAGATATAAATCTTATGAGGTTCTGAAATGAAATAACATTAACATACACACCTTTATATCTATTGATATTAATAGATAATTTTCTCTCTGAATAGCATAGGTATTTAAAACTTGCAGCAGACTCCATAAGGCATGAGGGTTATTGACATTAAAGCGATTTGTTTCCATCAGGGGAGTGCAAGAAAATGAGGTCACTTTTGATTGTTCTGCCAAGATATAAGGGTTTTGTATATAAAATACACGTTTATTGAATGAAAATGATTTTTTTTTTTAATTTGAAGTATTGTCCATTACTAGCTTCCCATTTTCCATACCTCTGACAATTTGTTGATGTCGCGCCAAAAACACTGTTCCTCATTTGTGGCAAACCAGTCATCGAGCCATTTTCATAAGATGTGAAGCACTATTCAGCAAGTGTAACTTAATGCCTCAATGGTTTCTTTAACTGACTTTGCTGTGTGTTATTGTGCATTATCATGAAGAAAAATCATTTTGTGTTGTTTTTTTTTATATTCTGATTGTTTCTCATGTAAAGCTTGATTCAAATCAATCATTTGTTATTGATAGCATTCAGCATTAATGGTTTTGCCATGTTTTAGTAGCTCATAATAGATCACACTCTTCTGTTTGTACCAAACACAAAGCATTGTCTTCTGTCCATAGTGATTCGACCTTGCAGTCGATGTCGATGGTTTGCCAGGAGTTACCCATGACCTCTTATGCTTATAATTCTCGAAATATATCTGCTTTTCATTGCCAATCACAATTTGATGGAAAAATTACTTTCTTTTGTACTTGACAAGCAGCATTTGTTAGTGGCTTTTTAGTTTTCCTGTTCTTTTTCATTCAGTTCATGTAAAACCCATTTCCTCATTGTCTGGATCTTTCCCATGGCTTTCAGATGTATGGAGACAGCTTCTTATGTCACACTTAATAGATCAGTGAGTTGTTGCGTTTGAGCATAGCCTTGTCCAATTGTGCTTGCAATTCACTGTTGTCAAACTTTTACAGTGATCTTCCTTGTTTTTCATTTCTCATGTCAAAATCACCACTTTTGAATTTTTTAATCCACTCAAAACACTGTAATTTACCATTAACTTTACAAGCATTTGATGTGATTCTGCAGCAGTTTTCTTCAAATGGGTAACAGAAAATCAATGCTGTCCACAAATTGCGCAAAATTCGAAATGTTCAGTGCTATTAAAAACTATGCAGTGAAGGAAACTTCTATTTTTTTGAATTGAAATTCTTTATCAGATATTAGAACAATAAAATAGTGCCAATGACAGTTGGGTGGCAATTTTATTGACAGCTAGTACTATCCATGGGTAAACTCCAATTTCGTATTTACATACTTGGTATATATGTATGCCAATCAGAACTAAATTTAAAGTGAAACTATCAAAATTCTCACTCTACACAATGTTATTAAAAGTGTTATTCAATAACTCAAATGTTTAAAATTAAATACTCATAATTTAGATTGGATGAATAATAGCAGATTAGAATTATAAATAACTATATGAAAGAAAAGTTTTTAAAATTTATTTTTAGAATATTGCACTGATCTTAAAACTATTGAAGTTGAAAGGTCTACTTGTGAAAGATTTTACTTTGTAGACTTGCATTGTAGAAGACTTACATTCCCTGTTCCTTAATTTGAAACTTGGAGAAGAGGATGATATTGTTAATTTTATAATAAAAAAAAAAGATTTGGAATTAAAATTAAAACTTATAGGACTTCATTCTATGAAGGCTTACATTATCATTATATTTGAAGCTGAAGAAAGACTTAATAGTGGTTTGACAAACCACTTGCAATCAATGGTTCTCCTTAGCTACTCAAATAAAAAAATACCAAGATAGAAGAAAAAATACCGTCGCATCTGTAGCAAAACGTCAGCCTTACCAAAATAACAGGTCACAATAACAAGCATATCAGCCAGCACAAAAATATAAAACATTAAAATCAAATTCCAGTCAACCAAGCCTGCATTAAAATATGGGTTAACCCTTTTGCGGGCAGTAAAATTATTATTTATTAATTATTTAGCCGCTTAAAAATTAATTTTTCTGTTAGTCAACCCCTAGGAAAAACACCCCTGATCTAAAACTTTTTATGACCGAATAATGTTTACAGGGAATGGGAACATAATTTTTTTTTCATGTATTTTGTTATAAAAAAATATATTGTATTTTAGTATATAATTTTACAAAGTGTAAATGTATTTTAACTTCATGCCTGCGAAAGGGTTAATATAGGTTTTCCTTTAAACGTAGATTTCAATATTTTCTCAACCATATAATGCACATTTTAACCCTGGAAATTCTTATAAATGGGGTTATTTTTCATCACAAATGTATTTTCCATCTCCATTCATGTGTCCTTTGCCTGTGAAAATTTTAATTTTGGGCATATTGACAACTGTAATATTAAAACACAAACCAAAGACTGACAATCCCTGAACCAAAATGTTGAAACTTCCAAATGTTTATGTATCATTTCACATTTTTATAAGCAAGTAGTATAAATCATTATACAACTGGACCTAATTTCTTTTATAATTCCAATGTTTTTCTTTCATAATTTTCAAATGTCAAAGAGTTATAAAAATGTCCAAATTAAAATTACTAATGGACAAATATAACCTATTACAGTTATGTAGAATTGTGTTGTATTTGTACATTCATTGCAAAAAATAATTGATATTGGTGTGATAAATTCTAATCTGAAGTTTGGCTTACAGGTACTTTATGATTTAAAAAAAATGTATTTACAATTTATCAGAATGTTCTTAAAATTTCATTGATCTCTAATATGGATTATAATCGGTCTTTCTATGTTGAACATTATCAATGGGGGATGTAGGAGGTGGGCACATGCCTCCTCCTTATTACAATTTCATGTACAGACAAAATAACACAATTTGAATGGAAAATTCCAACCATATTTTTAAAAATATTTCTTTTGTAGTTTTACTTCAAAGCTGTTTGTTGTGTTCATGCACAGGACTGAGTTACCTATTGTATTAGAAGTTTTTATTTCTCGATTAGAATTCGATTGCTGAGTTAACATATTTAGTTTATTTTTAGATTAGGGATTAATAAATATGAATAACAATTGAAGTAAGCATAGTTACGTAATATGATCTTTTCAAAGAAAAAAACCCATTGTGCCTCTCCTGTCAAATTTTTCTGGATTCGCCACTGAACATCATGATTACAATTATACCAAAATTAACGATGAAAGTATTATTTTTTATAATTACATACACATAAAAATATTGTTTATAGTGATGGTTCTCAAATATTTCACATGATGAGATAAATTATGATAATAATAATTCTGCTGCTTGTATGGCTGTAATTTTCATATTGTTAAATATGTCAATAAGATATTAATACTAGTTACTTTGAATCAAATAGTCAGAATAAATTTTGTTAGAAAAATAAAAATGTGCAATTTTTTTTACATTTGAAATCGGAGGATACAAAAGTTTTTTAGAAATTTGTTGAAAAATCATTCTCATGTATTTTTGTCTCCTAAATTTGATATTGGTTTGATTAATATTAAAAAAAAGCAACAAAAGATTTATTTAACTTTGAATTTGCCTATTATTTTCACCCATGCAGAACTTCTCTTGACATTGAAAGGGAAAAAATTATGTGATTTTTTTTAAACATATCACTTTTATCAAACTTTCTTACAGTTCTTATTCTTCACCTGTGACACTTGTGCAGAAAAAAGGAATATTTTTTAAAAATTGAAGTTAAGAGTTCAAAGCAATTACCTATTCAAAATTTGCTCAATTAATTAATTCTTTCAGATATTTCATACAATAGTGGCTGATCAATGTATTTTGGATAAAATTACGACTTGTAAGTTGATCTCTAAGAACATCTGCTCCTGCAGACCATCTGGTTTCTTTCAACGATTTCAACAAAAGAAATCTATGTTCAATTTTCAGCTTTGATTCATTGCTTCTAAGCACATGATCTCTTAATTCATTCCATCATTAATTCATCATGCAGCTTTTTTTCTGCAGTAAAACAACCAGCTCGGCTTAAGGAATGAGCTGCACATGGTACAAACTCAGCGATGACATTTTCCCCTCGTGTTCTCGATTGAAGACCTGAGTACACTTCCCGCATGTTTGAAGCATTGTCCTAACTTTGGCCCAGACAGTTTCTTAAATGTAGTTCAAGTTCTTCAAGCAAGTTGAGGGCTTCTTCTTCCATACCTTGAGTTTTATGAGAGATGCTGATAGCACTCGTACAAGGCTTTCATTGGCACAGACTTTGCTGACAGAAATGTATCGAAATACTACAGCCAATTGGTCGGTGTGTGAAGCTTCGGGTGAGGAGTCAATAATGAGTGAAAAGTAACATGAGAGTTTGATCACTTTTAAGATTTCTTGCAAGACTCTTTTCCCAATTACATCTATGAACTAGCTACAAATGTCAGAAGACAGATAAGATGTACTTCCTTTACCTTTGTTGCCATATTTTGTCAGATGTTGGGTAAGAAACGGATCAAACGCACTTATGAGTTCAAGGCAACCTAAGAAAAGCCCGTTTGATGTAGATCCAAGTTTTGGTCGTCGCCCCTGAATGGAAGGCCTCCTACAGACAAAAATTTTACAACAGAGGAATCTCTAGTAAGGAGATCTCGCCAATACTTCATCTCTTTGTCATATCGACTTTTGGCTGCATTCTGGACTGAGTTGGCCCGTTTTCCTTACAGAAAAGTCAACACATTTGCCCTATGGTCGTCTGATTTCTCATGCTGCGAAACAAGCGCGAAAAAGTTCTTCCAATCATTATAGCCAATTGCTAAAGCCCCTCATTTTCTCTCAGACTAGGAGAGAAGACAATAGAAACAAAATACCCGGCCTTTCGATTTTGAACAGAGGAGTCAGTCCCTCTTATACTGCTCTCCACTCGGTAGCTCGCTAAAAAAATAGTTTTGTTGAACGTTCGCGTTTAATTTTGACACCTTTATTACAATGTTCAGAATTAGAAAAATCTGCTTCTAAGTCTTGACTTAAATTTGAGTAAGGATACCTGTACTTTGTCTTTTATATTCCATGCACCCGGGTTCTTCAACACGAAGCCTCTATCAAGAAGAGTGTAAAGTGTTATAGGTTTAGTAGGTCAGAGTCGGTGACAGATTGAGTCTGGGACGTTGATGGTTGTCCTTGATTATTGCTTTCGTTCCAGGTTTCACTTCTACCAGTTGAATAAGTTTGGGAATGTGAGGGTTCAGTTTCAGTAGACTCACGATTTGAAACAAAAAAAAAAAAAAAAAAACCCTGTTATATTAGGCCCTTTTTTAAGTTCTTTTTCTTCTTTTTGCTGATTTTCAGCTGCCCTTTTTCGCAATTCTGCTCCACTGGTTTTTTTCTTGAGATTCATCTTGTTTTAGAAATATACTATAATGCCCATAACTATAGTAATAAAACTAAAAAAAAAAAAAAAAGGGGGGGGGGGAAACTGAAATACGTTTACTGTGTGTTTCAGCAGAACAGTGAAATCCAAGCTCATTTTAAGTACTATTATTTACGATTTTACTTTACGATTGCTTGTAAAAACACACAAAACTGTTCACACGCACCTAATCCAAATACACTACGCTTCAGGTTAAAAAAAATATTTTCAGAAAACTGTTCACACTCATCTAATTCAAATACAGTACGATAATGAGCTTTAGATCAGAAAAAAATACTCACAAAACAGTTCACACAATCTTAATCCAAATATATAGTATGTCAGTTCACTTTAGAAAACACTACAACTAACACGACAGTCAGTGACGAGGTAAACTTTTGCAGTTTGCCATTAAGCAAGCGAATGTACGTAAGAAACAATACGTTTTGTCGCTCATTTAGGCTAGGAGTTTTTTAGCGTGCGAACGGGAGGGAGAGGAAAGTATCCATCGATCAGTTGTTAAGGGGGCGGGAGGGGAAACCAGTGTACTGTATCAGTGTCTTGTCTCTGGGTCCGCAAACAATGCCGTTGACTCATCGTCAGTCAGCGCATTGCATTGCCCACTCCCTCGCTTCACGCGCGTCCACACGCAAACATAACGCATACATGACTCGCTAGGTGGTAATACGTTTGGTATAATTTTAATTTTTCTTTTTTTTTTTCGCCCTCCATTTTTTTTTTTTTTTTTTGCTCCTCAAATCCTTTTCCGCTTAGGCACAAACCTAGCGTGCCTAAGCGGAAAAGTGGCCCTGCTGTGTTCCTTTGAAAATTGTATGCTACTCGACTTTTCTAAAAGTTTTTGAAAATCTGGATGACAAAATACTTTTTTTCTAAGTGTAAAATTATTTGCTATATATATATATATATATATATATATATATATATTTTATCAGAACAAAATTCTTTTATTGGAAGTTGAGAAATAGTGTTGATAAAAAGAAATCACTTGTAAAAAATAGGGGAATTTTTTTTAATCTGATATATTACTA